>JAQIWG010007168.1:0-12574 GCA_034695025.1 Chamaedrilus cognettii
AAGCGGGGAGGGGTGGATTCAGAGATGGGGAGTGGAAATGCAACGCAGTCATTTTTTATGTGTTTTTTGGCTCCGTCACGCGGTAGGCCTATAGGGGCGCAAACGATGTATATTGCATTTGAGGCTAATATCTTGGCCACTCGGTCGCACTGATTCTTTCAATCTTTCAGTTTCATGCTATACAAGTGCACGCATCATGTTGCGGTAGCCTTTACAGCATTATGATGGGAGTTGCAGGCTTGCTGTACAACGTACATGTAAGTCCACATGGCTACACGTGTATATAGCAGACTCCCACGTCTCCATCCGACAAATTGATCGCTCTGCGTTCAATTTGCTGCGATGGATCTATGTGATAGGACCCATGCCCATAGAGAGGAAGTGATCTACGGTAATGGCAGACAACTGGCCGGCAGGATCATTCGCGGCACGGCGTCAATCCCGTCATGTTTGACAGTCTGCCAATCCAGTCGATCAGCCATTAGGGCCAAGATGGCGTTCTTGACGCTGAGTGATGCCCATCGGAATCTCCGATGGGTTCAAATTGTCCTTAGTATAGGCTAGTAATGATTTAAGCCTAACACCATCCCAGACTATAATGTCCAGCTCACTTCAATAATTGTTTCGTTTCGGTGATCATTCCGGGTTAAATGTAAATTCTGCATTTTCAGAATCGCGCAAGATGCCAATTGAGCTTACATGTATCTTTGCACTGAATAGACCCGGCTACAAGAAATGCATGACTACAGAGACCGAAACGGTTTACGCTGCACAACACACATGTAGCCTACAGTCTTCGGTCTACCTGATGAATGGACTAGTATCATAGCAGGCCTACACTTCACTGTTTTCACATTGGATATTATTTCACCAGAATCTGCACGAGTTCAGAATCGTAACACGGTCCACAGGACCAACACTGATTGTTGTTAATATTGTGTCGTGACATCGGATTACATGCCTCATGTAGGCCGACATGTGCGAGTACGCTTTACCGGAGGAAATTTCATATCGGAATATAGTAGACCAAATTGATCTAGCGAAAGACCTGTTTTCATACAATTTCCAGCTACATGTTATCGTAATCCCGGTGTGAAACCGGCATGTCTTACATTCCCTTCACTTCCTACCGAGCCTCATTCGCACTGCTCTTCCACATGGCTTCTTTATCCCTCACCCAATCTTCTTCTCCAAAATCTTCCCTCTTCGCTAACTCCTCGTCCCCTCCGCTCAAGTACCGGGTGATCGAGGAGTCCCCTAGGGGCTCCGTCGTGGCTGACCTCCTCGCCGACCTCGCCCTTCGCCGCCACTACCCGCCGGCCGTCATCGCACTGCTCGAATTCCGCATTCTTACCCAATCCCAAACCGGTTCCCTGCAAGGGGCGATGAGTGACCAGTTCGAAATCGGAACCAAAACCGGGTTAATAGCGATCGGTCCGGCGGGGGTTGACCGCGAAGCGATACCCGCGTGCAAGACCCGAGACTCGTGCGAGGTTCTTCTAGACATTACCATTAAGCCCGCGCAGTACTTCCAGATCATCAAGATCAGCGTTGATATAGTTGACGTCAACGATAACGCTCCCATTTTCCGAGTCGAGCGATCTGTGGTGTCTGTGCGAGAATCAGCGGCTGTTAACAGCACCGTGGTTCTTCCCGCGGCCACTGACATGGATTCGCCATCTAACGGCGTGCGGCGTTACGCGCTGAGCGCAGCGGACGACGACTTGGACACCCTCATTTTCTTCTTCCTGAACGTCACCGAGCTCCCAGACGGGTCGTTGGAACCCAGACTGGTGATCAAGCGTGAACTCGATCGAGAGTCCGAGGATAAGTACAGCGTCCGGCTTGTTGTTTACGATGGAGGAACTCCGGCTCGAAGTTCGTGGATTGACCTTGATATCGTGGTGATGGATTCTAATGATAACAGCCCAGTGTTCGAGCAGTCCCGCTATGCTATCAACATCACTGAGAACACACCCATTGGGACAAGAATCATCCGTATGCGTGCGTTGGATAGGGACATCGGACTGAACGGAGCCGTTCTTTACCGATTCTCCGCTCAAACTCTTTCGTTGTACGGAAATCTGTTCTCCATTGATGACGTCACGGGGATGGTTTCGGTCAGAGGGGAGCTTGACCGCGAGCGTGCGGCGGTGTACCAGCTGTCGGTGGAGGGGAGGGACCAGGGGCCAGACTCGAGGCCCGTCGACGTGGCTGTGGTGGTGCGGATATTGGACGTGAACGATAACGCGCCGACCATTGTGGTTAATACACTTGCGTCTTCGAGCATCAGCGCCTTGCAGGTGAGGTGTTCTGACACGTATTGTAAAGGACACCGAGAATGCGAATTTGAAGCATGATTGGCTATAAGCAGTTTGACATCAAGCGTCGGCAATTTGTTCAAAAATGTATGGGAAGCAAAGATTTCAAATTCAGTTTCAGTTGTTGGATGTATTGATGCTAAGCGAGTTTTGAAAACGCGTAGTTCACAATATGAAACACAAATCTTGTGCTTTAGTAATCTGAGTTATTTAGCCGTGTCTATATGCTTAATAATTATTTTGAGATGAGATGATATAATAGGAATGATTTTATTTAGACCTTTTTCATCTCTTCAACGAAATTGGTTCAGCTACATTTAAAAAATGATTGCACTTCTTTGTTCAAAGGCCGGAGGGTCTGCGACAGGAGCGCTGGATAGCCACAGCACCGCCGACATCAAAGAAAACCTTCCCATTGGCTCTTTCGTCGCGCACTTATCCGTCTCCGACCCAGACGAAGGATTAAACGGACGGATCACGTGTCAGATCTCGGATCCTGCGTTCCGATTGGTGGAGCGCTACGCCAGTGAGTACCAGGTGATGAGTGCGGAGCGGCTGGACAGGGAGGTCAAGGCCGAGTATGGGGTCGAGGTCATCTGCGAGGATGGCGGCAGGCCGAGTCTGACGGCACGCAAGGCTAGTGTGGCGTCATCCCAGTGTTACCTTTGAACCAAAATGGAATATCTCGAGATTCTGGGTATCTCGGCCAGAAATATTCCTAAATTGCAGTTTTTGTCAAAATATTCCAAGCTAGTGTTATAAAATGCATCATTGTATGGGCTTCACAATATCCCAAGATATCTAAAAATTGCATTAAAGATCTCTTGCATGTGTTGCGCGTATGACTCGATTTTCAATCATGTTCTTATATCCACTATAATATTAGTCATTATTATATTCATCGCAGAATTTTCTGCTTTTCTGTAATGCGTCCCTTTGATTTGGTGCTGCATGAAAATTATAATGTGATTTTGAAACCGACATCAGGCTAATGCATAATTTATATTACGTGATTTAATACAGCAATTCTTTGAAAGAGATTTTGACTCAAATGACTCCGGATGCGAGTCCATTTGGTTCAAACAAGGCAATTGTGATAAGAAGACTAGGCCTTTTGAAACAGAGACATGTGTCACATTGTCCATGCACGTAAGCTCCTAAATAGATATTATTCACTTTCTTTAGTGTAATATTATAGTAAGGCAGCTTGCTCGCATTATATTTCATTGAGATCCTCATCAAAGCGGCATCAGTTTACAAGGCGATACATCGACTGGCTATGATACCCAGCCAGGCGGCCGTTCTTTAATGAATTGTAGATGCTGTCGATACGCGTGATGGATGAGAATGACAACAGGCCCGAGTTCACGAGCTCTGCCTACACGGCTCGTCTGATAGAGAACAACGATGTGGGCACCGCTGTCACACAAGTGAGCCTGTAGTCTCTAGATAACCGTTGTGTTACTTGTCCATGGGATAGTACAGCCGTCAGCTAGGCCTACGTGTAGGCTGTGTGGGCCCATTTAGACTTCGCTGAGAACTAGGCTAAAGATGGTAACACTTGGAAAGTGAGAGCGAGAGTGCGTGAAAGAAATCAAAATTTGCATGGTATTTTCGTGCAATTTTGCTTGTTTTCAAAAATACATGAGACTGAAAAGAGTTTTAACTTCAGGGAAATTTGTTCTAAAATACGTTATATTCAGAATGTCATTGCCTATAGCCTAACATTAATATTTTATTCACCATCAAGGCAGAACACAATAAAGAAGTAGAAACTTACATGTATGGTAATTAACTTAGATAATTAGTCGAATGACCTCTCAGCTACAAAACACTAGCAATTTTTGAGTTAGCCCCTTCAATATAAGTTATATAAGAAAATTGACTTCTAATGGAATCTTCCCATTTTGAGACTTTTTGATATTAAGTAATAAAACAACTATAATTATTGATATATTTGTATAAAACATTACTTGTCTATTACTATCAGACCCGTCACTAGACTCGCCGCTGTGTCCAGGTCACGGCGAGGGACGCTGACTCGGGCCCCAACGCCGCCTTCCACTACACCCTCGCCCCCGGGGTTTCGACCACCTTCGACGTCACTCAGTCAGGGATTATCATCGCTCGTGCCGCCATCGACCGAGAGCTCTTCTCCTCCTTTAGCTTCGTCGTCACCGCAGTGGACCACGGGTCCCCGCCCCTCACAGGGTCCACGCTGGTCATCGTTGCCATTGTCGATGTCAACGATGAAGTTCCGAGGTTTTCCCGTCCCGAGGGGTACGCATTGAGTGTCGCTGAAGGGGAACCGGGGGGAACGCACGTCGGGAGAGTGGTTGCGGAGGATAGGGACGCGCCCCCCAATAACATTTTAAAGTATTTGCTTGATGAGAACGGAAAAGTCACAAATTCGTTTTTTAGGGTGGATACCGACACGGGTGCTATATACACGAAGGTGGAGTTGGATCGTGAGATGCAGGCTGTGTATGTGCTGCCCGTGGTGGCTGTGGATAGTGGAACACCAGCGCTGAGCGCCACGGTAACCGTTACAGTGGCGGTACTCGATATAAACGACCATCAGCCGATATTTGAGTTTCCGCGGCTGAACAACGACACGTTGATGATATCGAACCGAGTGCCCTTGGGATCAGTCATCGGACGGGTTTCTGCATACGATCTCGATGTTGACAGCAATGCAAGGATAACGTACGCGCTAAAAGATAGCGGCGAGGGTGCTTTTAGTATCGACCCAGACGACGGATCTGTTTCCGTTAATGTCCGTCTAACCCATATTGATTATCAGGTGTATGAGTTAAGTGTGGTGGCCCAGGATCAAGGATACCCTTTAGGCTGGATAAGCGCCAAGCTGAAAATATTTGTTAACAGTTCGCTGTGGTTTCCTTTCAATGAAAATGTGCCAACGGGGGAGAAAAACGTCGAGTCGATGAGTCTTGGTGTGATGGTAGCACTGGCTGGCGGCACGTCGGGGGTTATTGTGGTGTTGTTAGTTCTCGTTGCCTCTGTGAGGCAGGAGCGAGGAAGGAGGCGCGAGGCGGCCAGGTATAAGGGGCGCCTTGAGGCCCTGAGGTCCCTGACGACCACTGAGGCTGCATCAGGGGGGAATCAGGGCGATATATCACGTAGTGAGGAACAGCGCAACGGGGGCTTTAGGGTCAAGAATGTTTTTGTCGATAAGGAGATTAACAAGAGTGGATGCTGCACAGCGTGCAGCGTACAGTGTAGCTCTGGCAGTTCAAGGTCTGAACACTGCTGCTCTAGTACTACGTCTGCCATGCGGTTAAAAGCAAAAGATCTGGACCACAGAAGTAGTTCTGATGTGCAGATGAACGAATTAAACAGTACCAGCTCAACCATCCACAGTGTTAAAGACCAAGAATCTTATCATTACTCGCGTATTCAAGCCAACGGGTGTTTGCCATCTGGGAACGGAGATTTTTTAACTCCAACTAATGGACATCTGCGGGTTTATAACGGAAAAACGGTAAATGGAAACCTTAAAAATTCATGTCAGGGTCACGGTGAAGACGCTAGCAATAAAAAGGTCCGTGTGGTTTTCGCCCTGCAGGATCTTGCCACTCCCGCCAACTCCCACTCAGAGCGTTACTGTCCCAATAGCCTCAACCTCGTCTACCATTACCAGCGGGAACCATCGGCTTTCCTTGTAAAGGATTCCACCAGCAAACATCAAGGGCCTTCAGCAGACGTCAATCATTCACGAACTACGGAGTCAAAAATGCCGCCTTGTACCGTTTATACACTGTGTGACCCGTCTGGGCTATCCTCGGGATACGTTTAGGTCGCGTGGAAAACTGAGAGGACAAGTTTTGTGATGCTTGCCGGCTGAAAAATGTTTTCTTGAGGCTCAAATGTTCGACTGCGGCCTGTATTTTGGTGATTGGTTCAATTGAGATGAAATGCAATGATAATAAAATTATGCTTATTGAATAACTGCTTTAATTGCATGATTCTGATGGAAGTACGAAGCATGAGGACTGATCTTAGTTGCTAGAGAATATTTATTATATTTGAAGAGTTTTATATTCGCCAATGTTATTATTTCTATCGTAGTCTATTATTAGCCTATATTATTTTATATGGACTAGATTTGAAGAGGGGACTGTGTTATGAAGCAATATAACATATTGCCCAACATCACAGAATTGTGTACCGTATAATTGAAATATGTTGCGCAAAATTTGGCAGCTTCGCGTTGTTGACAATAACATAATATTTAAATAGCCATTCTAACTTTTTGTCTACTAAATTCAAGAAAGCTGTAATGCAAGTCTTTTGCATTGCGCTCAGATCAGCCCTTCTAGTTTTGCATATAGCTAACTAAATGTTCATTTAGTTTTTATATTCAATTCCTATTATGTGGATTTTAACCAACTTTAGACTCATATTTAATTTGAAAATCAAAGATATATAGCGATACAAAACCATTCGCAATTAAAATCAAACATTATTATCGGTACCAATAGATATACATCCCAAACTGAAAAGCATTCAAATGGTGGCAAATATCTCACGGTGACTGTGTCTGGGCATAATCACGATAGTATGCACTAAAATGCAAAACATAGCAAAAGCAAATAAATTTGAATAAAACTGAACTCAAGCAAAAATACAACATTTACGACTTAAAATGCCTCAATCTTCACGCAAAAGACTGGAACAGCCTAATTAGAAGTACATCAGCACCATAATTTAATATATTTTGATATTCAAAATTAAGACATAATTTGGAAAACTTAGTTCTGAGATTACCTAACATTTCACTCTCATTCAGTACAGTAACCCACAGCTTACTGTAGGCCTACATAAAAAGAAACTCACAATCCCACAAGAATTGCACAGAAAATTATATATTCTGTCAGCAAGCCTATTGATCGCAGACAAATTTTTTGAGCTTTCTTGCCCCGGCTTTATTTTCGCCATTCAATTAAAATCTTTCCGATAAGATCCATCATAGAAGCAGCACGAGAATTGTAGCCTAGACATACAAGACCACTGGTACACAACAACATAATAGTGTGATGATGAGAGATCAAATAAGATACCCAGGCCTAGTATAGTTTGTTCGAAATATTCTAAACGGCATCGAGTAATTTCATTAATTTCAGTATTTAGTTCAAATCTATGCCATATAGAACGCGAATGTTGTATATTAGTGAAAATAATGAAAGAATATAATACTCAGTATCAGAAGATTAAGTATATTTTGATAGTGAAGAAATAAAAATAAGCGCTATTATATGATATAAAAAAACAACTGAAAAACACTTTATTCTCAGAATGCGAAGTGAGTAACTTTCAGCACAGAAAATTGTCATGCGAAAGTATTTGATACATGAACTATTTAATATGGAAATTTTGGCTTACATTCAGACAAAAGAGTTCTTCAATATTATGAATGGTTTTTAATATATAATATTTTTATAATATTCTATAATATTACAAACATACACATGCATCAGAAAACATTGCATACTTTGTGTAACTCATAGCCCATGCCGCACACTACGCAAAACCAGAAAGCCCTTACAGTTAAAGCCCATATCTTGGATGAAATTTCTTTGTTAACATCAAATTTCATAGAGGATTATATGGTTAAGCATTAACTTTATAGCCTACAAGTAATTAATACAATCTTTGCAAGTAGCTGGAATTAGAATTCATCTGAATCTAAAAACGAAACATTGCGCCAAGAAGAGAATGAATATTTACGACATTTGGCTTATGCGAGGATAAATGAAGGATACACTGTGTGGGAAGCGAGAGCACGAAACATACATACCAAATCTTAAAAAAAATTATTGGCCAAACGTGAGCGCTTGTGAAAAATGAGAATTGTTCGTAAAATGCAAAGAAAAACATCCCGGAATGCAGTTTCTAACTGAAAAATTGATTTAGTACAAATTACAACGTGAAGGCCTAGTCTTATAATATCAAAGAGAAATCACACAAAGTTACACTGCACCTGAGCTACTCCAATATTTCAATAATATCCAGGTATTATGTAACAAATTTCAATAATGTTTACATATTATATAAAAAACTTTCAAAAGCATTGACAGCAGCCAAACGATCAGTGAAAAATAATGACAAATACTCAGCACAGAAAGATAATGAATGTAATAAGGCACTGAATCATATGCAGTTTTAACATGCGAACGAGTAGGTCATGTCCTTTACTTGTACTGAATCTAGGGCTAACTTAGAAACAATCCAGACCTTCATCTCATCATGAGTTGTCCTAAAAACTATGCCAGCTTCAATGACGGTGTCTGCCTCAATCACTCATCCCAATCATCCAATGTTTTAATCAAGTTGATTAAAACATCATACTGACCGATTCGATATCATCAACGTACATGAAATGAACACTATTACAGAAATTCATTTGAAAAGTAAAAAACCAAAGAATTAATCTTCTTCTGTCTACAGTTTCAGAACTATTTGCTTGCTAGACGATCAGAAAATGTGTCAACTACAAAGTCAAGTTATTCAATATTAATCTTGAGCACTAATCTGATACAAAATAATGTTTGGTTGCTTCTGTTCACCGCTTCAGTGCATACACTCAGCATATGCTTATTATATAAATATAATATACTTTTAAATTATTAAAGCACTCTTTCTCTACAATGGAAGTGACCATCTCGACACAAATCACGTCTTCTACGACCTGCAATACAACAATTCAGCGACATCAAAACTATGAAACCACTCTGATAGAAAAAAATTTCACTTTAAAAACACAAACACTTCAACAAATTTTTTACAAGCGTCAACGATTTATAATTTGATTAAACTGTGCAGCGAAAAGCAAAGGGACAGTTTGTTTAACAAAAACCGTGCCGCGTACTACATGAAGGTATATAAAACTAATTCAACGTTTTTATTGTTGCAAACGTTAATCCTGGTGCGTGCCGAAAGGAAAAAACAGTTTTTTATAACCTTTAAACCCTAATTTATTTCCATGATAAATTTTTCTTAAGAAAATGCATCTATAGTTTTCTTGCAAATAAATTCATTTTCCAACGTTTAAATTTTTCAATGCGTAATAAGTCAAATATTTTAAAAAACAGTTCTGAACCACAACTGATACAAGCAAGCAAGCAACCATACAATAAATACAATTCCACATAAAACAAGAATTATGCTTGGCGTGAAAGATTTGACAAACTTTTGAATGGAGAACTCGAGGTAGACGCAGGCGATGTTCTGTTTGCCCTGAGTGAGGCGCGCGGTCACTCTGTAGTCCCCGTCAGCGAGCAGCGAGGGAACGGCGCTATCATCGATGTAGAAGAGAGTCTGCGGCAGCATGTACGACTTCTGCGCACAAGCAGCAACGAGCAAGTTGAGCGACGAAATTCATTCAGCATTCGAGTACAATCAGTACATAGCAAAAAACTCGTTTGGAAAAGATATTTTAAAATTTTGCAACGAAGTATGCATGATTATTCTTTCAAATTATTCAAAATATGTGTACTGTCACACATTTATAACTAAGATGGCGTGATGCCTTTTAAAAATATTCCATTCTGTTGCCAAAAATACTACCTTAGTTATGAAAGCATCTTTAAAGAAATGATATATGATATATAAGAAACAACATATACCATTTAAAATAGAGCAAAGACTTGAAAGATCGTTTAACTCGAGTCATTTTTCTAGTTACATTAACTATGATTTCCAAAATCAGACAAGCAACAAACTGAAAATGCACAGTTGAAAAAACAATTCTATGTATTATTGCAAACTACATGATAGCCACTACACGATGCAAACCACCTGCACATGACTGTAATGAGAGACATAAGAAAAATGACATTTTGTTCAAGCCAGAATAACAGAACTTGATTAGAACTGACCGCATCAATGGGACACTGGCAGGGAATGCCGTACTTCTTGAACACCGGCGGACAGTGGAGGAGAGGAATGAACTGACAGACGTCCTCGTAGTTACACGACCCAAAGTGGTCGATGCAAGGCAGAGTGATCCAGAACACAACCTTCTTCTGCACCTCCAGATCCAGCTGGGTGCAGAGAACAACCGATATAAATAAGTCCTCAACAATATAGACTAACACTCAACTATAAAGATTAAGTTAACCAATCTGTGAATCCAAGAACTACTTTGGTGGCTAATGCGTGCGCGATAGGCTGAATTGTTTCAGCCTCCATAAATAGTTCTTGTAAGTCTGCATTTTCAGAAGATGCCTTGTTGTGATAGGCTGCAAGAAACATTTAGCCATGCGAAATGTACAATAATTTGCCATACGAACAACTGCTGCAATCAAAAATATGCGTAATTGCGCATTCAAAATGGCCGAATCAACTGCAAGAATAGAGCAGTGTTCGCAAATAAATTTTTAACCACCGACTTTTGATGGCACTAAATGATGATGATCATTGATTTTTGTTAAATATGCTCCTGCAGAAATAGTGCATGTACACCTTTCGGTCAAAACAAACGAAGTTCACTGTGGCATTCGTTTGAGAGAGTAGACACGGTATCGCTGTGTGCTCACGCATTCGGTCAAACAAACGCCAGCCGCCGTCGCTAAGGTCACTGTGATCTTAACAAAAAGAATGCTGCATGCAGCATTCGTCGTTAAGGATCATGATGTCATGTCTGCACACCAAGACAAGCGACCGCAAGCAGTCGGCGGCTCGACGAGTTCTATAGTAATCTATAGAGACTAATGACAAAACTTCCTTCGTTTTGACCGAAAGGTGTGTGGGCACTTTTAGCCATCATCATATATCTTGTAAAGTGCCAAGTTTTCTACAACTGCATTAATTCTTTTATATTATTCAGTCCAATGCGTAAATCAGTCTAAAATTCTCACCGTGAGTGGCGCCTTGAGCGGGACGCTGAGACTCCCGCTGAAAGCCACGGAGATGTTTCCGGGGAGTCTCATCGGGTCCGGAGACACGGAGATCTGGCTGATGGTGCTCGGATACGAAGGATCGCCGCAGTTCTTCCATGAGAAGCTGCTGACTTGCGCCGCACCCAGCAAATGCTGGAATAAATCAATAACATAAAAAATACAGTAGAGAAAAATTAATTGACTACAGTGCCGCATTCTGTATTGCACGGAGTGGTACACTAGTTAATAGGCTGTGTGCCCCATTGAAAATTTGACAAACTGTAACAAATAGTATCCAAAGCGTTTTCCAAATGATGCCCCAGAAAGACAGCTGCGTCGCAGTAGGCTGGCCTCTAGCGGCTAGCCCTTACCACTCCATAGTGTGAGTCACTTCTTTTTTATGTTAGATGCAGTCCATCATGTCGGTGGACAATAAAGAACGTCAAAAAGAGATAATGTGCCTAATGTTAGAACTAGACTTGTTACATTCACCGTGCTCTTCATCCGCAAAAAATTTGAGATTATAAAAAATCGCAACAGGATGTTGAGATTTTTCGCCCATGCCTACCTTTCCCCGTCCTACATCAGTTCTGTATCGATCCAGCTGCCGCGGCTTGCTGAGAATATCGATCAACTGCCTCAGGTCTTCTTCATCCTCGCTCCACGGCGCCCCCGCCTCCCCCCGGGCCACCATCAGGGCCAGCAGCGGTACGGCCACCACGAGAAGCAGTGTACCTGCCGCCATCTTTCTACTCACTTGAATTCTCTACTACCTGTCACATGTAGGACTAGGCGCCGAGATGCATCTTGTGATCCAGGCTTGTGACTCGAGCTTGTGTTTACACTCACTTACACTAGGCCTAGAGCGTCGAAGGCGTATCCTCGTTATACGCGTCTGACCGCGCGAAGGACCCTTGTGAGAGCCAATCAGGATTCGCGCACCTGCTAAAAACGCAGTTAGCGCTGAATTCTCTGTCCAGGCACAACCAATGAGGCCTGTTAGCGATCATTGTTTGTTAATGGTCATAACTAAAAGCGTCGTTGCACTAAAATTAATATTTTCACGTTCCATTAATCAGTTAAATGTCTTTTTTTAAAGTGAATTTCAATTCACACAATTTTAATAATGCTGAGCCAATAATACCGACTCAAGTCCAATGAATATGCCAAATTGCCAATATAATGAATATACAGTATTGCTCAAAAGTTTGAGCCCACCGGACAAAATCGAAGTAAACCGTTCAAGGCTAAATTTCAATTATATTTATCAGGCCTTAATTACACAAAAAATAATTACAACGTACTTTTGAATGTCTCTGTGAATGAAATAACAACTGTGCTTAAAAGCAAACG
>JAQIWG010007169.1:0-12573 GCA_034695025.1 Chamaedrilus cognettii
ATAACATTGTGAGCCGTGCCAAATTTATTATTGGCACGGCTATTGCCGTGCCAGTTCAATACATTCCGGCGCCAATGATCTGACGTCTATCTTCCTCATAAATGTCTTTCCTGGCGTTTTTATTCAGTTTTGCGCCAGTTTTTTCACGTTCTCCTAATTTTAAGAGTGGCAACGCTGTCTATACATCGCCATCATGGATCTAGAAGCTACAACAACAAGCGGGTCTAGTCCAAGTAGAGTCATATGTGGTAGACCACGCCCACACTAGCCCGTCCATAACTCCAAATACCTAACCCCTAACCCTTCCCTAGCCCCTAACCCAATATCTAACCCCAAACCCTAATTTGGAAGGAAAATATTTTTTTCTCGGTCGGATGATTGACAGTTGCGTTATATAGGAATATATTATATAGGAATAGGCGTGGTCTACCACAGGACCCACGTTGACTCGACCCGCTTTTCTACAACATGGGCTAAGCAGCTGCGAGAGCTGCTTTTCTTAATTTAAAAATAGTAGACGAGTGACCTCTTTAATTGGGTACATGATTGCAGCAGTGCGCACCGATACAATGTCATGTAGCCTACATGTACATGTACGCTAAATCTACGCAACAGGCCGTAAACGAGGGGTGGGTTCGGCCAATTTGTCGAGTCGTGATCATGAAGTGCACTGTGAAGACCAAAATGTCAAAAGTGCATTGCGTTAAATTATACAATGGGAATAGCCTTATGCAAACTGTGAAGTCAAAGATGCGTAAGCTATTTTCTCTCAAAAAATCAAAGAAAAGTTGGCCTTCGACGAGGAGTCGTAGAAGGCAACTAATAAGGGAGAACGTTCTTTGCTTGGTCGCAATTAAGACAATCCATGAACTGAACCAAACTGGAATACCCTTAAGCTGTTACACATTGTAGTATACCCAGTTCTCTTATAATCCTATCCCGCTTACTTTACTCATGCAACAAAGAGCCTACTCATATTTTGGTTTGAGGAAATAATTATTAGCCTGCATGCATTGCTTCAGTCAAAAACCATTGAAAGGTTTTATTTCCGCCCTGCATCATGACATTGGCATCCATGATTCGACCTCATGAGTCTACAATACTGAAATAGACCCGAATAGCCATTATGTGCGCAAAGTTAGCTCAAAGCTAGTCGCTCAAAGGTTTTCGTTTCGTTGCATTGTTGAGACTAAAAAATCGAATTGAATGAATAATCATATCACCACGCAGCCGAGTCGGCTTGTTTTCAGTGCAAGGAAACTGATGCCGGTGTCACGGCTGTGTCTCCCGCCCCGTATCTTGACCATTTTCAGCGGAGGCGGGGGGGGGGGAGACATGAATTTAGCAGGGGACAGGCTGTGCGGCACCTTTTCCCTTCAATACTAAACTGATGAGCAGGAGGGAGGGGCGCTGACAAACTTTCGAAGCCATTCTTAGCAGTCATTGTCCATCTTTAAGCCAGGCGCCTGTGTCACAACTAGAGGGCAAGCAGGGGGGGGGGGGAGGAGGGGGTGGGGTTAAATGCTTGATTTTCAAGCATCTAAAAAGAAAGAGCAGCATCAGGGTAGCTTAAAGGGGGGGGGGGGTCAGGGAGGGTAGTTTCAAGGGGGTAATAATTAAACTTAATTTACACAAAGAGCAAGGTGAGCAGACAGAATAGGGTAATGTTTTTTTTTGACGGCAGGGGGAAGAGGCCTCCGGCAGGGGGACCACTGACCCTACCCCTGCCCCCCCCCCTCACGCTACGGGGCTGTGTGTCACTACTCTATGGGTTTCGTCTTTGAGTCTCGGTAGAAGCAGCAGGTTGACCAATAATTAGTTTAAAGTGCTTTCAGTAATAGCGTGATATTTTTGAGGCGAAAATTAGCAAGTTAGCAGGCTTTTTCCGCGTTGGTACTTTGCATTTTGTTAACACTTTCTGTGGCGCACCGTTAACAGATTTTGGAACCAAAAATCTTGCGACAAAAGAACCAAGTATATCATTATGCTAAAATAAAGAGCGTAATAATATTTATGCACCTTCTCATAAAAATTTCATAAATCTGCATCGAAGACAGATACAACCAGTTTTCAAAATAAATTTGATGCTTTTGGCATCTTTGGGTTAAAATCTATCGGTAGCAGGCTAGTGGCCTACTTAATAAATCTAAATGCGGTCACACTGACGAAGAATAACCGAAAATAGATTAATGATTACTCAATTACTACGCTGATACTTTTCCAGCTTCTTCAACGGTTTTTCCAAAGTAATATTATTTCATATCATTATGAACGATGGTTTGTAATCTTTAGACCAGCAAACGTTGCAGAAAGTTGATGGATCATGATCGTGACACAGCTTCAGTCGTCTGCAACACAGTTTTCCTATACACGGTTGAAGAGAATATTCAAATTAGATTCTGTTGAAACCCAGTCGAGGTGATATATAGGTCAGTTAATATAGTCAGCTCGAGATAGCAGATTGAAGATCGATTACGTAATTTACCAACGCTGCTATTTTAGCATTGATTAATGCGCGCCAGAGCGCCTAATGCGTTATTCAATCAAAACGTCCGTCGCTAACCAGTGTGATCGATGGACGTTGACATGAGCTAAAACCAATTTGTAATAAATAAATTGTTGATCCCGTAGACAAGTCGCGGCTTTTACAACAAACATAAGCGTACATAATGTAGGCTAAACATCAATCCTGGGGGTACGGGGAATCGAATCCCTTCAATAATTTGTAACAACTGTTTGAACTCCCGCAGGCCTAATGATTCATAGTGTGCAATGCAAACTTGGTTTACGAATCTTTCTCATTATTTTGCCTCCAAATTTCGAACCAACTCTCTGAGGCTGTCTCATATACATTTGGACACCGTAATGTTTAGAACGGATGGCCATCTACATGTATATAGGCATGTGCAACAGTGCTAGGGTTGCCTGACGTCCCTAATTTTAAGAGACGTTCGTTATTTGAGGCCATTTGTCCCTTGTCCCTTATGAAGGGCATAAGGGACAAAATAATTATCCCTTATGTATTATATATAATTATCCCTTATATTACTATATATAATTGTCCCAAAATAATTGTCCCTTATTTTGGCCAGGCCTAAATTTTCATCATCTGATTACAATAAAACAGTATTTTGTTGTAAGATTTGACCCGTAAAGTTCTAACTATTATCTAACAGCCTAGTCCTAGAGGCACAAATCGTTCATATTTGACTATAAATCTAGTTACAATCGCGCGTAAATCGCTGGACAAATTTTTTACACAAATGATGTAGGCCTAATGTAGTGAAAAGCAAGTGATATTGTTTATGCAAAGCAGTGAAAAATTGAATCATGCTTGCTGAATATTTTGTGTCCCTTATTTGAATGATGAAAATCTGGCGACCCTGAACAGTGCAAGTGTGAATGTAGGGTTTACGTGTAAATATTGTATGAGCTTTTCTTGTTTCGCTAGGCCCATGTTTTGATATCGCTATGGTGATTTAATGGAAAATCAACAATATTCGTATAGGCACTTAGATTATTTATTTGGCATCTTAATTTTATACAATTATTGACCATTTTAGCAGGCTTAAATATTTTTGTATGCTTTGTTACAATGACAATGTCATGTGTCATTCAGGTGTGTGCTGCCTCTTTTTCGCTTGTTTAACGCTGGCGGTGAGAAGAATCAATTTCTTATTGATCTGTTTGTTTGACAGGCTTGCGCGAAAATACATATACTTTGAGCTTCCTATTTTGAAACTATAAATTGTATTCGCATAAGAAATTCGTTTAGGCTCAGGGTTCGAGAGTGTTTGGACATTGTTACAGAAGGATATGTTGAATGCTGAAGTTATTAGATTTAGCCTATCTCCCCTTTTGACGCCATAATATCGAGCAATGGCAACGCCTACATATACACTTAGATCTGGGGTTGTCATTGTTTAATGTTATGTCTTGTAGGCCCTAGGGAGCCATGAAACATCAGGGTTAGATTTGCTAAAGGAGCTAGGGAGGCCGACTTTTTTCCCCTGTAGTCAAACCTCACGAGCGGGGGGGGGGGTGGTGCTGACAGCAACTTATAACCAACTAAGGGGGTTTCAATGCTAACTTGGTGGGTTTCACCCCCTCCCCCAATCCCCCCGGCAAATCTAACCCTGTGCTACATATATGTAAATCTCAAAATTTTGATGAAATATGTCAATCCATATTCCTCTAAATATTTTTACAAAAGTTTCTAATTATTTTCAAAACAAGAGTTTAACATTTTCAGTTTTAAAACGGTCTTATTTCATGAACTTGACTAATCGACTGATTAATTGAAATTGATTTTGTCCAATTCAGTTGATGATGCTGATTTATAAATTACATCGTTATTCTAGAACATTCATCGATGTTCCTATCGACTGTACAGCTAGTAGTGGTCGCTATGCCGAACACAGAATAGGTTAAAATTCAAATTAAATATTTTGATCTCCTCGGTGTGTATGCCTACTTGCAACCGCGTTCCAACGGGCGATCGTTCAAAACTAACTAAAAAACATCTTGAATACAATTTATCAGTCAAATAATCAATCAATCAAGATCTATAGGATAAAATTTAGGTACAAATTGTACAATACAGAATACAGACTTGGGTGCAGTGCCTGAATTCAATCGACTGTATTCAATGAATTTGCTTGAATTCAGCGTGAATCCTGGAGCGACACTCGGCCCGTGGCTCTTGATTGCATTGACGCGCCTGCATTCAGCAGGCTTGAGGGTTGCTGGACCCAATGCGCTGATGAAATATCACAAAGGCTCGTCTGACGCTTCGACATTTGCAGTGCACTTCAAATTAAATTTGCACCGGTATGGACGCGGTTTAAAAAAAGAGCTGTCCATCGTGTTTGACTGGTCGACAGATAGAAACTAAACTGTTAGTAGACTTTCAGTACCGGTACTGCATTTTTTTTGTAGCGTCACTTCGAAAACTGAGGACAGCAATTCAGAGTATCTAAATGTTTTCAGGGAACAAGAATTGGAACGAATGCCGCATGGTGCAACTTTTCTCTAATGAAATGGGCCTATATAGACGATGAATGCAATTTGCTCTCGCGTTCTATGTGCTGGCGGCTGGTGATCTAATCAATTACAAACATAATGGAATTCGGGCGGTTTTAAACAGCCACGGTACAGTTTTGTGTCGCAATGTGAAAGTTTCGAAGAGGCCTAGTCGTTGAAAGTTTGAATAGGTCTAGGCGTAATCAATGCTTAGCCCAACATGCCTCCTGGGATTACAGACTCTGTTCATTTAGATAGCATAGGAATGAAGAAAAATTTCGGAAAAAGTCACATAAAGAAACTGTCATATATGCATATCGATCATGGCCAGAAGGCTATACAATGTATGTGTGTGTAATGCACACCAGTGTCACGATTAAAGCCATAAATATAATGAATTTTGATCAATAAGCATTGATGAAGTTTGAAAATTATTTTCAAGACGAGCCCTTTACGAGGCAAAACAAAGGATCTCAATTCGATAAATTATGAAAAATGTAACCCATTAGCCAAAGCCGTTGCCTCTTTATGCAGGCATGTATGATGTATTCAAAACGCGCCTGTATTTTGTAAACAGTTACTGACTGCAGAAAGTGGTCTTCATTCCGAATCATTCAGAAAAATTTCAGCCACAAACAAATGACCAGGGATAAGTTTATTAGGAGTAGTAGGCTACTCCAAAAACGACGTTTTTTGAAACTGCTCGGATTTAGAAATGGGTAGGAGTAGCATTACTCGCAAAGATGGACTATAGTGAAGTAGGCCTATGCTAGGCCTACTCCTTTTTCGAAAGGCATAGGAGTGAACTAGGGCTAGGCCTATGCTAGGCCTACTCCTTTTTCGAAAGGCATAGGAGTGAACTAGGGCCTACTCCTGTTTTATAAGCAGCAGGCGTAACGCTACTCCTATTTTGTAAGGGCTAAACTAAGCTCTGCAAATGACCGACGTATCCCCCGAAATCGCGCTTGCGGGAAAAATAATATCGGCGAAAATCCCGCAATCGTCACGCATTTAGGCGAACGAGATCCGCGTGAACCCTCACGGCCGCAAAATGGACTGCCACGCATGCGGGGGGAACTAAATCACGTTTTGACATTTTGCCAACTCGTCACAGCCGTGGATCCCGCCGCGGGAGCGCAACGTAATCAGCATGCAGGACCCGGACTTGGAACAACACTGCCCCGGAGATGGAGATCGAAGTGCGCCCTGTCAGGCAAACCCGACAAAACCGAACCGGGCGCTTTTAGACGTTTTAAGCCGAACTTGACGGCTGAATGGGATTCGATGCAGCGTATGCTTAGCAACGGCGTGAATTGAATTAAGAAATTTTCATTGGAAGTCTGGATATTTAGTTCTCTATAATGCAGTCAAAACTCAATTATTTCGAAGAGTTGAATGCTACTTGTAAGTTCCACAGTTCGAAATGCTTGAATTTAGGAAGTCAACTTCTTGTAACTTATTACTGAATATGGACAGAAAGTTGTCTGATAAACTGGTCAAAAAATTTAGATTACGAATTATCATTCACATCTTTGTTGTGTATGTAGAATGTAGATTTCGCATGTTATTTGGACTGCTTCAATAACCTGCCACAGCTGACGCGTTATTGTAATCACTAGTATATTGCGGGCAGCGATTCATGGACTATTGCAGTATGTTTTGCTGGTTTGTATTGGCTTTCTACTTTACGATTGCTCGATACCGGTACGTATTAAAGATTGGGCATTATTTTGAAGTTTTGTTTCAATGGCGGCGGTTTACCGTCCCACAAGTTAAGACAGCATCGTCGTGCACGCAGCCTGATCATTGTTTTGGATGAAAGATACATCGAAAAATTCTCCAATCTTTCTTTGCCAGCTTGCTGATGATTTAATAGTCAACATCGAACGAGAATGACTCCGATGGAAACGATTTCAATATTCTCGGGCTTAATTCATTAAATTCCTGCTATCATGTGAAGAGTTGGTTGTTGGCGGCGACCAAGCTATAATTTTTACAGATGGCTACTTTTATCTCTTAAATTGTTAATAGCTTTAAGCAAAGTAAATCTTGATCTCTCACCCTAGTGCAATGTCGAGCCTAGCAACGACATCTGATTTGATTTAATTAAGACTAAGCAACAGCATCAAAACAACAGCAGCCTATTATCGACTCAATTTGGTATCTTTTGAATTTTTGATTAGTTTAAATAATACGAAAACAGATTTTATTGCCTTTTAAAGCTGATCAAACATGAAGATTGTTTACGTGTATTATACATGTATAATACACGTTTAAGCTTGTGGTTTATTTCTTATTCTTCTTATTGTATTGCAAACCAAATATGAGTTTTGTAACCGAAAAACACCCATGTTACGGATGAACGTGCTCTTGTTTGTAATTTTGCTTTGATGACAACATTAGACACACTATACTGCATAGGATACGTTGGCCAGGCCTACTGAATAAACCTGCTATTGCAATCGTATCCAGCGTTAACTACATGTAAGTTATTGCAATGACCAGTTTCATTCAAATCGCGCAACGACTTCTGATCGATCGATGCTCCGCCTCTGCAGTCATAGGACGGGAATGTACTTTGTCTTCGGGCTTCAAACGCAGCTTGGAGAGCGGCATCGCAGCCATCTCGGAACGATGGAAAAAATCAATTGGTCACCCCTTTGAAAACAAGTCGCTCAGCTTTAAACAATTTCCTGTGGTATAGCAATCATTGTCGTATCAAAAACGGCAAAATAAAGATATACATGCATTGTGAATTTGATATCTAGTAAAGAGAATAGTGAAGATGAATGAAAATCGATAAATCGTAATCAATAGTTTGAAATGATATAAACATAATTTTTTATTGGCCAATATAATTCAAATATATATAATATAAATCCATTATTCGCCACTAGGGCAGTCAAAGCAGCAGGATACATAATATAAATAGCACCAAAAAACAAAGCACGACGAAAATTAACCAAGCAGAACACAAATTCAATGCAAATATAATTATTTGGACTCGCATAAATTATATCCATGGGCGTCCTTTAAATTTTAAAAATTCAATAGAATATCTCACGAAAATTCCAACAGACTTTAGGAATACTGTAGGCCTAAGGCAAGCGTATCTGGGTGTGGAATATTTGGTTTCCAAGGCTGGGCAGCCCCGTAGAGTAACCATTCTCAGCGGTTCAATAATGTTAGCAGGGGGACAGACATTTTAGAGTAGGGGGGCAAACAGCATAGGCTAATGTTAACTTTTCTGAGATCGGGGGGGTGGGGGGGGGGGGGGGCAGAGGCCCCCTACCGTACGCGCCTGCGGATGGGTGGCGGTGGCCGATCGATAAGCTAAGCTGATCGGGTTGATACCGCCGGGCAGTCGGATACATTAAATGACGCGTTGCCTTCACAGTCAGCGAGAGCAGAATGAGAGGATTCCAAGCCTAACTCTCTCGCTCGAGAAACAGAATAGGCACTATACAGTACGCTACGGTACTAGCGGAACAATGTCGTGTGGATTGTATGAGTTCTTATTACTTTTATCACAAGTCTCTGTTTCCATGCATTAAAAACTAAACAGACTTAGACGTCTCGTGTCAAGCACATTTGCTCACGCGTGAGCAGGGTACTCTACCTAGGCCACAACGTCGACAAACAGCAACCAATCATAAATTCCGGTACAAATGTAACACGCTCCGTTGTCACGAACGCTGACGAACAACAACTCTTTGTAATTTAGAGGCCATTACTCCGGCCGTTACTCCGGCCGTTGCTCCAATTTACAAAAAAAAACAATTTTTATGGAATACGATGCGAGGAATTCGAAACTGAAATCCTATTTTTTTAATCCGCTGTAACTTTGTAAATGAACTTTAAAAAAATCGTCACACTTTAAACTTTAAATTGCAGAAAAATCGTGGTGATTTAAAAAATTTTGATTGCAGACTCGGATTCCCTGTATCGGTACCCAGCATGTGTAATGCAACACCTTCTACACAAAAGTCTATTTCGAATAACTGTCGCGGGTTTGTTTCAATGAACGTGGTCCGACCTATAGTCCGAGAAGCACAATTTGTGAAATATAACTGGCTGTCAAGCAGTTGGACTATCTTATAATTCAAGTAGAGACTAGAGACAATTTTGAACCGATGGCTGGACGCAACGACTCCATGACATGATCGTATCGCGGGCCATTGATGCCACTCTATACGGATATTATCCCTAAATCTAGGGATATTCAGCGATTTAGGGATTTGATTTTCAACGCAATCCCCAGATATCTGGGAATATTTTAAAATAAAATGGCACATTTTATAATGGGAGCTGGCGATATTTTTTTTATCAAAAAATGCAATCTAGGGATATTATTTGCCCAGATGAGACTTCGACGAACTAAACAGACTTTTTTCCGCCACGCAGTAGCAACACCGGGCTACATGTAGTGATACGCAACGATCTAGGGTGTTCACGTGACGTACAAGATAGTAGCCTAGAGGGGCTGGAAAATGAGAAAGGGATAAATAGGAAGACGCATTGTTTGATGACGTCACTTCAGTTAAAAAATGGCAAGCCGCAAGCATTGACAATATTATTTAGAAAACTAGTTCCCGCAACGATTCGCCCGAATTTGTTCACGGCGCGCACTTGCATGCACAAATATGTCCAACAGTTAGTTTGTTCCGAATGTAATTAAATTGGCTGCATCGAAGAATTAATGCTGCGGGCCTAGGCTAGTCAGTTTCAAAATAAATAAAAACATTCAGAAGCAAGAGAATCCCGTTGACCCTGTCGAGAAATATACACTCAGTAACGCGAATTATTGCGCATGGAATCAAATTTCGATTGGCTTAGGCCCGAGTATTTAAAGTCTCAAAGCGAATTTTTTATGCTTCTTGCCAGTTACCGAACTGTGCTCAATGTTCAATGTTCATTGCTGAAATTATAGATCTGGTAGGTTTACTCGCCTTTTCATCTCAAAAATAGTGCGTTCCAGGGTTTACCTCACGCTGTGCTCAGGATGTTCTCTTTTTCTACTGCGAGCGACATGAAAGCAATACTTATTATCTCGTCTTGGTCATGTTATGTTACAGAGCATGGACGCCCGCAGGATTTTTTCAAAGGGGTGTAAAACACAATTTTAAAATCCAGGGGTATACAAACATCTTCATCGAGGAGGAGATGCTGACAGAACTTTTTCGCTGGAACAGCCACCCCACTTCAGAATCCAATCTACCCACGCCAGGTCAGGGGAGTGCACAGGGGTGTGCAAACTGCTTTTTCAGGGGGGTGCAAGTGCACCGATGCATCGATGTGCGGACGCCCATGTTACAGAGTGCTGTAACTTTTCCTCGTATTTCTACAGTCTTGTCAATAATTCTCTTGATTTTCCTCTCGGAAAGAGTTCCGTCTCCGTGCGTGCTGATGCATGATCATGATCATGCATCAGCACGCCTGCAGACGAACTCAAACCGTAGTCTGACACAGATCTGCAGGCAGCCGTGCGTTGAGTTATGCATCATGCCATGCAGAGCAGTATCAGACTGCGGTACTTCAGATCTTCAAGCATGGTAGCGCGTGCATGGTTGCCTGTTGAAAACACCAGATTATGCCCCATGAAATAATAACCAGGAAAGGTCTGTGAACTCAAAAAAATATTCGTATTCGTAAAACTGTAAGTAATTGTATATTGTCTATCGAAAATACAAAATAGAGAATCCGAGTCGCCCTTGCTTCCTTCAACAGGAAACCAAGAATCGCACTGAAGGTCGGTTAATAACTAATATAATATCGTCACATAACAAACTATACAATCTCAGATCTTTTCGTGTCACGGTTTGTTTACTTCATGCAGCCTCGGATGCACAGCTTGCGTGCATGGTTGTATGCAACTGTGCGTCCTGTTGCTATGTAGCGAAGCGACACTAACAATGCGTAACTACATGTATGGCTGCATGCACATCTGTGCACGACTGTACGCACGACTGTATGTGCGACTGTATGCACGACTGTATGCACGACTGCATGCACAACTGTATGCACGACTGTAAGCACGATTGTATGCACGACTGTACGCACGACTGCACGTACGACTGTATGCACGACTGTATGCACGACTGTATGCAAGACTGTACGCACGACTGCACGCACGACTGTATGCACGACTGTATGCACGACTGTAAGCACGACTACGCAGGACTGTATGCACGACTGTACATATGATTGTATACACGCTGTACGCACAACTGTAGACATAACTGTATACATACGACTGCAGGTGCGACTCTACACACAACTGTACATACGATTGTGTGCACGACCGTACACCCAAGTACACTGTAGGCAACATAGGTTACGACTGCACTAAGTTGAAGTTCTGCAACGTTTGTTCCGCTGCTTAATTTTTTGTTAAGTTCGCCTTTAGTGAGCGCTGCATGGATTGGTGGTCTATAAGTAGGCCTATGACGTCATGCAATATCAACAACAACAACAACCAATCCACATCAACAACCGCGTCAGTGAACCTCAAAGGCAATTTGCATGACGTCATAAACAATTGGCTTAATCAAGCTAGCGCTCGATTTTTGCGACGACTCGTTGTGCGCTTGTTTCTGCTCCCAGCCCGTTTGCGCATCAGTGTCCATGGCAACTGTTCGGATCTGGATCGCGTGCTGATTGTATTAGCAGCTGCGTCGCCTCCCACGAGACGCGCTAGGTTTACCCGTAAGCCGATGAGCTTTGTGGGCTAGGATCGTTTTATGCCCGATGAATTGAAACGCACAAGATCGCCTTCTTGAGATTTAATTTGCAGCATTTATCTCGTCAGTCGACGGTAGAGTGCAAGTTGCACCGCAGTTGTTTGCTGTTGTGCGGGCCTTCGATGCGCAGGCAACGATCGTGGACTGATAGACAAAACATATCCCATAGAACTAACATTAAAACTGGACCCATATGTATCGATTTCATAATGTCTTATTTTTACACGAAATGTATGCATTTAGATGCATACTGTATGTATGCACTGTATGTATATGTACGAGCAATTTCCCAGATAACAAAATTTTCAATAGTTATCAAATTTGCTGGACTGTTCACGCATTCTGCAGCTAAGCGTCCTCACAAACGATGTACGGCATTGTGCAAAATTTATCAGTGCGTAGCTCTTTTCGCCAAACCCGTCCTTGAACCTTTATTATACCTGGATTACAGAAGAACGCTGCATGCTGGTGTCCGGAAGGAGAAGGAAGAGAATATGATAGATAAATTACTCGAAAGAAAATCGTGTGGAAACGTGAAGAGAATAGCGGAGGACCGCCAGGTGTGGAGAGGTTGGATGCAAGGGACCTACAGTTTGGCAGTGCCCCAGTGAGACAGAGATCCTTCTTTAGTTTGTCAGAGGTTAAGCTAGAGACCTTGACATTTTCAGACTAGGGCCACTCGGTAGGCCTTCAACCCACAGAAGAAAAATTAGCAAAGCGTACTGGTATCATAAGGGGCCATCCATGTATTACGTCATCACTGAGGGGGGGGGGGGTCGGGGTCTGATGACGTTTGATGACAGGGGGGGGG
>JAQIWG010007170.1:0-12573 GCA_034695025.1 Chamaedrilus cognettii
CATTAAGTTGTTGCGTTTTCATGACAAAAAATATTGCCTTGTCATTATTTTTCACAAAAATTTCAACTCAAAACAAGTATGTTTTCTTTCAAATCTTCATGTATTGTTATGAAATCTTTAGTGCGGCCATACTCTGAACTCAACGATGTGCACTATTTCAGTGGCTAATGAGCACTCATTTTGAACCATCTCCCTTGCATGTCGAACTCGATTGCTATGCTACAGCGCTGCTAACAGTATGCCTAGTACATAATATTGTTGAAGGCTTAGTGCATATACCACGCCAGTCGAGCAACATGGGTTATGACTAAAATCTGTTTCAAATGCTTACAATATAAAATGCCCCATAAATATATAAAATAGATGGCAGACGGTTAAGTAACTAAGCCTGAAGGATCTGCAATGATTATTGATCACCGCTCATCAGTCAGCAATGGCTCGCAATGACCAAATTTATATTTTATAAACAGGATGTGCAAGGAAGCAGTAATTTTACCGTGGTCGCTTTCTTCATAAAGTACATGTATCTCGTGATACATTCAAATGTAACCGGACCGGCGGTATGGTTCCATAAATATGCATAGAGAATGTAGACTAGGTCACTTGGACCCATCATGTCAGCGTATGAACTTTCGCCAGTTTAATGCTGCACACGTTGGTTAAAAAAACTGCATGCCTATCTCAGCTGGTCTCGATGCTGTTGCGAATCAAAAACGCTACTTTTATGGACCGAGCTAACAACCTCGCCCGTTCAGCGCGCTCTTTCAGCACCTCACATTTTTTGAACTGCTTCATGAAATTATCACAAAATTGGTATAAAATTGCGTAGTTCTAGCTAGTAACTATCTGAAAATGTGATGTCTGTAGTTAGTAAGGGTTAAAACTTGCACGCAGTGCCCCAGGCGCATATGACGCAGCAGTTTAGCGACGTGCGCGTCACGTCGTTGGCGTGGTGGGGAGCACAATTAGCGACGTGCGTTGTCACGTCTGTGGCGGCCAACGGGTTAATCTATTTAGAATTGGCCGTCCTCAAAACGCGAAAATTAAATGCAGCAAAATTTTAAAGAGGCAAAATTGCCAAAATAACACGCAGTTAAATTTTTTACAGTGCTTAACTTCAATAACAACACAAGAAAAACACCAGAGCAAAACTACTGTAGATGTCCACTGTGATTCAGAAAATACCCGCCTTTGAGCATGTATGACATTGTACAAAGGTTGGACAATTTGAGCCGAAATTGTGACTTAAATTTAATTTCCTTCGCACTGTCCTACTATTAAGTATGACAAATTACCTACACATGGGTCCATTTATGACCTAATTTAATTAATAAATTACTACTGACTTCATGCTGTCATCTAACATATTTCTTTAATTTCAGTTAATGTTTTTAAATAGATCAGTCTTCTCAGGATGATGTTAGAACGGATTACAAAAAGTTATCTAGCAATTGTTTCTCGAAGTGTCATGACGAAAATGTACGGTTCTCATGAATAGTTTTATGGCCTACCGGGTCCGGAAGAGTCCATTATTAGTTTTTAGCCAGTGATTAGCCAACATTACCACATCGATAATGCATAGACAGCAGACACTGTATCGCAGCCCCCAGCAGTTGTGGCAGTGGCCCTCTACCAGGGCTATGGTACAATGTCGGTAGGCTATAGCGTTTCGACGTGTCACATAATTCCAAGACGCCTTGCGGCGAGAGTTCTACGGATATCCTCCGTTCATTTGAGCCTACAAAGCCCTGCATGTACATGCGGCTGCCAAGGGCAGCAAATGGATCAAACTCTCCTAGCCACCTCAGGCAATAAATGATTAATCCCTCTTCCTCAAGTCTCTTCCTGAATTTTGACTGTCAGCAGTTTACAGTTGTATTATCACTGGTGCCCTTGGCATCGATTTGCCATCTAGCTATAGATAGGAGTATAATTAGTGATAGTCTAAGGGTTCGGGTAATTATCATTGGATCTAATAGGCTATTTATGCCCAACTATTGACCGTGCGGTAAGCGATAAACAGCAGAACAAACAACAGTCATTTCGAAATGTCAGGGTTGAGAAACTCTAAATCGCGAACAGTCTATAGCAACAATTTTCACAATAATTCATAGGCTTATAGGCAGCGACTATACAATCAGCGCTGTGCAGTTTCCTATGGCATTTGTTTTGTTTCATGGAAAGAGCTTCATGTAATTCCAGAGTAATCATTTCATTTTCCAACAGTTGTCAAATGGCCGACATTTCTCGACATGTAATTCATCTTGCTAACCGAGGTCATCGATTTATTCCGAGATGATATTGCGAATTGATCCGATCGATTAGACTGCGAGATGTTGGCCGATTAGCTCGATGTCGCCGCTTGGACCGCCAGATTAATATGATCGATTGGGTCTAACGGGTGGAAGCAGAATGATACATTTTTCTTTCGCTCAACAGCGATGTCTTGATAGGCGTGCAGACCCTTTGCATCGATTTGAAATCGCTTGACCAATGCGTCAAAAATGTTATCTAATAGAGATAGAGGCTCCTATTTAATAGCATTGCGTCTATATCTACTGCATTTTATTATGTTGAGAAGAAATGAAATCAAAATCCAATTGACCAAATCATCTAGCCTCGTGAGATGCCGCGTACACTATAATAGACAAGAGGTCCAGACCGCTCACAGACTCATTGAAAGGCCGCCCGGCCACAAACAAAATGGGGATAATTCGATCCAGTCAATGCTATATCATGCTGGTGAGGGCTTGAAAAGGGTTCTCAAGGGGCCCCGAATGGGCCGTGGGCCCCAGAGGGGCCCTGTGCCCCAATGGGGCACCAGGGGGCCCCAAATGGGCCCCAACGGGGCATCACAATGCGTAGACATCACAGCTTTCACGGTGCTGATGAAGCTTCAAAATCGGCATACCGGCCCCTAAGTAACTCTGGGGCTCCCCATCAGGGCCCCAGAGGGCCCAGAAGGCCCCCATTGGAAGCCTGCGGTCAATGGGCAAAATTTAAAAATATTCTTTCCACGATGCTCAAGAGGGCTCGAAAGAGGTGCCCAAGGGGCTGCGAAAGGGCCACAAAAAGGGCTTTAAGCGGCTGTGTGTCTAAAATGGGTCCTAGCTGTGCTCCGAAGCGTCACCAGGGGGGCGGGGGCGGGGGGGCCCCGAAGGAGCATCAGTGAGTTTTAGCATCATTTTTTGGAGATGGTGGTGGACGTTCAAATTGACACACAGGTTCCTAATGGACTCTTGGGCTCAGTCTGGGAGACCCCGGGGGCCCCCAACGGGTCAAAGGCCACCCAGCTACACATAAAATTGAGAAAAATCCACCCAGATACTCTCCACGATGCTGGTAAGAGCTCAAAAGGGATTCAAAATGGGCCCCGATGGGGACGTAAAGTGTTTTAGGGGCCCTCAAGCCTCAAATTAGTACCAGTGGGCCCCTATAGGGGCAAAACGAAACCTAGTTTTGACCTGGTCTTGGTTTATTCGCATTAATTTCGTTAAGATTTAATAAATTTGTGTGCATTCTGGAGTAATCTAACTAATAATATCACCTCATGGATGCATGCCAGTTTCCCGAAGTAACTTGTCTTAAGTTCCACTGTGCACTTAAATGTTCTCATGCTAAATTACGCAAATGGGGTTATGCAAATTAGTTGAAACTTTTTGTGGTCACATTCTAGTGCCAATAGATGAGAAAAAGTGAAACATTTGAGAAAGCAAGTGTAGTCTTTGTCTGCGTCTCAGGAGGCTAGGCATAGGCCTGTATATAAAATTAGTTGGTGCAAATGAGGGCCTACGTGTGAATCATGCGTAGTATAAACGTAAAGATTAAAAAAATGCAGCAGTTGCTCAAAACTCCCCAAAATGGCACAATGTAGGCTATTGGCCTATTACAAAATTATCTGCGCATTTTTCAGTTGTTAATATCCTATCAGAGCGCTGAATCCACAAGGACATGGCTGTGCACCACCACAACAAAAATCTCGATCCGCGGCTAAGTCCTAGCCCGCTGCATGCCTACCCAGGCTTGACCCACCTCTCACCTCCCCCTCCCCTTGGCGCCCACAGTGGTCAGCACACACGCGGACTCGCGGTGTCCGCCGTCAATGAATCACGCGTCCCATGCCGCGGAGCCTTGGACGGCGCGGCCAGGCGCCGGACGGGATGGACGGCGCTAGAGGATACCGGTAGTTGAGGCAGCGTGACGAGAGCGTACGGCAGCGTGTGGACGGGTATAAGGTTACACGGAGAGGTTTGGGGGTCGGATTATGCCTTCCCCTTGTGAGAGCTTTAGTAGGGAAATTATCCCTAAAATTTAATTTCAACAATGCGAGCCGCAGAGAACATTCTATTCAAGTTTTGAGGTAATTCGTTACAAATTTGGCGCGCTACGTTTAACGTGATTATTTTGATAACCTGACAATAGGGTAGGGCTATATTAGGTTACCGATAATTTCGCGCCATTAACAGTGGTGTCACACGGGACTCAATCACCAATCAAAAATTGTTACCGCTTCATATTATTAACTGTGCAAATGTTTTTGAAACCTTTTCCGCAATTTGAACTGCTCTCACGATAAACTCCATATTTCCAAGTTCCAACCGCGGACCTCAGACCGAAAGGCGCCGTGAAGACACGGTCAGACCAGAGACGTACGGCCGTTCTGTTAGGCGCGAGCGAGCGAGCGCTAAATCACGTCCATCCCCCGTCCCGTCCCCGCCCGTCCCGACTCTCAGCCTCCCGCCCCCACCTCTCCCCCCCCCCCCCGCCTCTCCTCGCCTGAAGAACGATCTCGGGCTCCCCTGATCACCCGATCCACCTTTACCAGCCATTGCAATGGAGGTCGTATGACGGGCGCCATATGCGTTCAAAATGATTGATATAACATCACCGTATAGCGAGGCACCGCGTCCACTGACAGATATCATATAGCGTAAACATTTTGTAAACACTCAGTGGTCAAACTGAGTGCTGCTTTGTGATGTGACTCACCGCAATCATACTGCATGGCATACAAAAGAAGCGAGCGCATTGCATCCAAATGTTGTAACATGCCTAGCCAGTGCAGCAACCTGTCAATATTGAATGAGTTTGAAACTCGCCAGGTACATTGTACTAGTCAGGCACTTGATGCTTTTTCCATTCCCGTTGCACGACAATTTTGATGCGTTGCAAGCGCATGAGTTGAATACATCAGCTATTGCAATTACATGCATGTATGGCTATACATGCTATCATTCATATTGCAATTCAAGGATCAATTCCTTCAAGCTACTTTTACAAATTCTTCAGCCGTTCCTGTGTAACGCAAAGAACACATTACTCTGCTGCATGAATGCTCGAGATTAAGGTTCATGCTCGAGATCAAGGTTCATGCTCGAGATCAAGGTTCATGCTCGAGAGTTAATAGCCTGCACTACTGCTGCGCTATATCCAGCAGAGCTAGCTCTGCGCCTTATGCACGGCTTCGGTTCCGCATTTATTTTATGTCCTTTCATTTTCATAGCCTCTTTCGTACGGACTGCGTCCGTAATTTTAGTCCAAACCATTGGCGGTCAACTCAGCAGCTGTAGCGAGAGTACGGTGGCAGCTTTATTGGCGGAGTCGCTACGGGCGCTCGAAATAATTATATTGTCTGCTCGAGCTCGGTGCCAACTTGATGATGAGGACACGGTGCACGGGAGGCCCTCCCAGTGTTTTCAGTGTTCCTTCGCAGCGTTTCCAGCATTATTTATACTCGTGCTGCGATGCGTGCCTCAAGTTATCCGCAGCGTACTCTACGATAAGGCATCCATATCATGACCGATAGCGCATCTATATAAGCCTTCGAGTTCATTGCGCTTCGTGTAATTCTGGACAACGTAGAGATATTACCCAATGCGTTCAACATTTTGATTTTGATGAGCGCGCGAAAAAAAGGAGACGTTGACATAATACAGAACGCTAGAGGGAAAGTGAGGATTTCTGAAAAAAATTGTCGTCGTTTATCAGTCATACTTAGTAGTTTTTGGAGCAGGTGAGTAATTAGTATGGTTGTGAGTCTTTCGAAGTGATGAGTGACCTCGGAGCACCGACAAATTTAATAATTACACGCATAAGCACTACATGTATACCTGTAGACTATTGCGGCGACTCAAAGAACGCACTGGACCTTGGCGTCTGGACGCCAACAAAAAGTTTAACGGAAACCCTAGCACCGAATTCCAGTACTATTTTTAGTATAGTAATTAGAATTTAGTCGACTATAGTCAGCCTAAAATTATTAAACTATAAATTATTCAAATTATTATGATCTTGATTAGACCTATAGACCTGCCGGCGATAGAATCTGATCTACTAAAGACTGCTTAATTTAGAGTGCTACATTTTTAAAACTCTAGAAATTCAGTATATGAAGAGCTTGAATGTAATTTCGCGTCACTTATTCATCCTCTCGCTCCAAGCCTATCTTCTATTATGCATCCATGGTTCGCGCTATTGGCGAGAGAATGAATACACGCGAGACGGTTACGAAACTCCGACAACGCCTCATTTTGCTACGAGAGTAGCTGCTACTGCGCTAACGTGCGATTATTTACGGCTTCCAGTCAACTAAGCGTATAGTCAAGAAACGGATAATGCTCCCAATAAGCAGCTATTTCTGCCTAGAAATGCCGTTACAGTCTGCGTACATGGCACATTGACCGTTCTTTTTGACAGATAAGTTACTTCTCTGAAGGTCGAGCTGAATAAATGAATTGTTGAGATGTATCATTGAATCTTCGCTGTTTGGCCTATGCTTCGAGAAAGAATAAAGCAGGAATATAAAACAACTAAGCAAACAGCAAAAGTAGAGAATAAAAATAGCCTAAAACTTTTTCTATATTGTGACAGGCCTTTGAAAGACTTAACACAAAACGTAACATGTCCCATGTATATCGCTTGAGGAACGTGCTATCAAACAAGAATGGCTGGCTGGCTGTGTGTTTCGTAAACGTTTAAACATGTTCAAATGCCATCAACTTCCACGAATGAAACGTACATTTGTACGCCTAGCTCAGTTAGTTCAATTGAAATCATTTGACATTTTCGGACAACTCATCCTGTTGAGGCAACAACCGCTCTCCTCTTTCCAGTCCAGCCTGCTTCGACACAAGTTCTTGGCTACGTCGATATTTGTCCCTCGGGTCGACTCAAGGCTCGAAGCTTCGCTAGCTCTTCGTGAAGACAGATTGGTGTCGTGCGTGTTGGGGGCGAAACGTTACCGGTAACAACGCTATACGGACAACGGAACGTTGCCGAGGCACAGACGGGCAGTCGGTCTGTAATTGTTCGAGAAGGAGTGAAACAATTCGTTAACGCGGATCGAAGAAGGAATAAACGGATTAGGTTTAAAGTTACAGCTACACGCGTTACAGTAGCGGCTCTGGTTTACCTCCCCACATGTGTGCCATCATTGGATATCTTGTCATGGCGTATAGTACCGAGTCCGTAGTCATCTGATGCAGCCTTTACTTTTGATAAAACTGGATCATGTCAAGCGTGAAAAGTGTTGGTTACACTAATATAGGAATTATGCCACTTCAACACTTTAGCCTGTGCTTATCTAATGACGAACGAAATATCTTATGGGTGTCAATGACATAATACTATATGATGGATGTCCAGGTGACAGTCTGACCGTCACCAGATAAATATAGGCTACTGTGATTAAAATATATAACATATATTAATGTAGCCAAAACCTTTCACTTAACGCTTTAAATCATCCTCTTTTGTCAAAGGCAAAATTGTAGGTCTGCTCGCGTTGGCAGAAACACGACGTTTTGCGTCTGCGATGAGCGGGTACAGCTGCAAAAGCCTCGCTGCATGCAGTACTGCAGGCCTGTAATATATTTGTTGCGGCCTGCGGCAGCAGTTGCTAGTAGCGCCAATGCGAGCAGGAGCTTTGATCAACCCTGGAACTTTACTTCCGTAGCGAAGCGTTGTGGCCGAGTGGTCTAAGTCGCGGACTACGCATTGCGAGTGTTTCAGAGTCGGTTCGAATCCCGGCCGCGGTAAAAGATTTCGAGTCGCTTCGTGCACCCTTGGCAAAGGTCGTCAGCACAATTTCGTCAGCCCTGCAAATAATCATCGATTAGGGTGGAGTGCAGTAGAGATGTTGAAGTTGAAGTAGCCTGCGTTTGTCGTAATGCTTGTCGCTAATTAATGCTACATTGACTGACGAGCACCTGATACTGCAACTAAATTCTGTTGGTATAAATACAATTACGCAGAACTGTTTTGTTGGCAACTATTAGCAGACCTTACCTAACAACAACAACTATTCGAAGCAACACTGAATCCTCCGAACTCTGCAAAATTAGGTAAGGTTTTGTTTGTAGCTAATTTATCGCGATAATCTTGTGTTGAAATGGCTAAAAAACACAAACGGTCGGAATAATAATTTTAAAACAGAAATCAATAGTAGGCTTACCGCACTGTAGTCATCATTGTAGACGCAGAATTTATTCTACATTCTTTGTTAAGTTGATTTGAATTTCTGAATCGTGTTGTAGGCTAAGTGGATAATTTGCTCTCAGCCTCAGAAGAATATTTGGCAATACTTGTAAGATTTTTTGGTCAGCTGATTAATTTTTTAAAGTAGTAACTTTGTTTAGTTCGTTAAATTGTGATAGAACGGGTCGAAAAACATTGACTCTGGTCCAGAAACAACTATTTTGTCTATTGGCTAATGCTTTTTGAACTGAGCTTATTTGTTGTCTAGTTCTTTTTTGAACTCTAGGCCCATTTGTTGTCTAGTCCTTTTTTGAACTAAGTCTGTTATTTTTGTTGTCTAGTCCCTTTTTGACCTAGGCCAATTTGTTGCCCGGTCCTTTCTTGGACTAGATCTAAATTGTGCTCTGATAAACCTTAGATGAAATTCCTTGTAATTTCGGACGGAATCGCTTTCCATCGTATGGTCAAAATATCTCCGCAGCGTGCGTGATGCGTCCACAAATGTGACACCAGAGAATAGGAAGTGGAGGTCAATGAGGACCCATTGCAGATATAACTGACCGCAATCCAGTGAGGACCCAAAGCAGATATAGCTGCAAGCAATCCAGTGAGCAGCAGCAATCCAGTGAGCACCCCATAGCAGATATAACTGCACGCAATCGCCCATTCAACTGATGGTCACTGGCGCATCCCGATTACATTTTATGGTAAACGCCATCCGCACATTAATGCTAATTCTCCGCATACAGAGTGGTGCAGCTGTCGTGAGTGGATCTGCGTCAGCATCTAGGCAGGCTATCCATTGCATCAATCATTGTAATGTGCGCGATATCATAGCATGCAAATTAGGTTTCGTCAGGTATTGTGTGGTGACCGCATTGCTTTCGAAATAATTATTGTTGGAGAGATAATACTTGCTTTAGCTAAAACACAAACCCTCACCATTACGGATCTGAACTGCATAAACTAAAAGATGGACAATCTAAAAGCGCAGACTTATATTCATCGCATGTCTATTACATGTAGGCCTACATCTAAACTTCAAACCTTGCAACCATACTGTCTTGGCAATTGTTACCTTAAACGCAGCCAAGCGAACAGAGAAGTTATTATGAAGTTTAAGCAATTCGTTATAAATAATGACCGTCAGTCATTTTTGTCCACATTCAACGCTCTATATCTGCTGCAATAGCCACAGGTGCCAAGGGTCGTACACTATTGCGGGGAGATTTCTTGCTTCTCTCGCCGACGACAACACGTATCGATCCGACTTAACGTATTCCGAGCAGAGACGCCGCCGCAGCGAGGCAGAAACCACGCAACGGAATAGCAACAGCTATACAGAGAACGTGTAGGATATCCTATACAGAGTAGGATATACTCTCTATACACACGCCACACATACTTTGCACACACGCGCTCTCTATACACTCTTTCTACACACACACATTCCTTACGCGCGCTTTCTGCACATACGCACACTTTTGCCTCTTTCTTTGCACACACTCTCCCTACACAAATGCTCTCAACAATACTCCAATACTCTTCTACACACTCAATAGTGTGGGACTACCCGTGTAGAAGCACTAATATTATATAAATAGCAAAAACATAAAATTTCGGGACTGAAAGATAAAGAGCACAACCAAATGAAACGACATAAATTTTTTGCCAGCATCGTCTGAAAGTGGCAGAAAATAGACCTATGCCTTGTATTTGTAGGACAGACAAAATTCATATTTAGATTTAAGTGTCGCCCGATGGAAAACGAACGGTGACGTACTCGTATTTCAATATTTATATCAGCCGCGGTCGTCAGGTTGTTTTGTGTTCGAGAATCAGCCAGCGCGCAGCTGCGTGTGTACATCATGTTGGTGCGCTCAATGCCGCGTGGTCACGCCGTGGGTCTCATGCAGATGCGCTGCATTCACGCAACTCTGCGCAGTGGGCCTACAGCCAGACGCTGCGGTGAACCGCGAGGACCGCGGGACTTCACTGTGTCATAATATATGGCGCTGTGAAGTCCCGTGGAATACCTCGACGTCCTGCATTTTTAGCAAACTGCACGGTGGTGCATTAACGGTGCTGTAGTTGTCATACGACGCCGCGGGACGCCGTCCCGCCGAGCCGCTCAGGTTGCAGACAGCGCCCCGCCAGGGGCCGCTCCCAATGCGGACGTTGCGGGACGCTGTCGAGACGGTCAAAGGCCACGTGCTAAGTTATACGGAAGGCTATAATACAAGTTATAGCCTAATTAATTATGCCATATTGTTTTTGAGCCGGAGCCTCGGTCAAAGGGTCACCGCATGTGAAAATAATGAGGGCCGCTCTAACTCAAAAAAGCAAACTAGCGTCCCGCCGGGCCGCCGGGTTACAGCTACAGCACTGTGTATTAAACTTTCTTTCTGACCATCTTTTGTCGACAGATGTTCCTATTCCAATCTAGCCGTTCATTAGTAGGCTGCAATGAACAGCTTTTGGTCGCCTAGCATCGTGTCCGCTGGATTCGGTTAATCGCGCACGTTAGTGTAGGCTACTGATAGACCTGGCTAGTGTATTACTGTAAAAGCATACAATATATAACAGTATATCAACCCGGTATAATATATAGATCTTTATTTCACACAAGCAGTGTTGTACAGGGAACTATTCAAATAATACAACGGCACCAACCGAACGAAGTACCGCATCCAACAAAAAATTGAATGTTTCAATGGATATAAAAACTGTTCTTTCTCAGAATAAGAAAGACGTCTAATGTCACAACCAACTACCAGGCTTGTTCTTGAGAATTTTAAACAAAGAAACAGAATCAGTCAACGATATTAGGGTACACCAATTTGAACTTCATCAATTACAGTTTGCCCAACCACTAATTATTCAAGTAATGTAATACAGTAATTTTTAAAAGACATATTGATCACATTATAATTGTTTGTCCTAGCATTTGCCGAATCAAATCCATATTTATTATCTATTGCAATCCGGTCTTCCTTTCCAAACCATTTAAATAGAATACTGGCTGGGTTGAAGTTCGCCTCGCTCAACTTGTCCTAAAAATTTATGTGCGTATGTCCACAGCATAACTCGCTGGTAATTCACCAGAATAATACTGACAGAGAGTGATTGTGTTCTTGTCAAAGGTCGAGAAGAGCTTCATGTAAGTCAAATTGTAAGGACAACTGATACTATTGTAATGCGACTTGTTGAGGCGCAGCGACTCAACCCATAGAACAAAATGGGATTACAATAAGACGCAGCAAGATACAACGTAACAGCAACAGGCGGTGCTGACCCTAATTTGCCCAATATGCCATTACGACTACTGAAGTATTTAATTTTTGCGTTATGCAAGTTGCAACGAAACGTGGAAGCTGCCGTACAATCCCAAATAACGCATTTCCGAGCTCCATTTAATGGGAGATTTGTCTAGAGAAATATCGCAGGTCGAAATATGATATCGCCTGCCAATGAGCATGCGCATCGATTTTTAAAAATAATGCAGCGACTTACCAACTAACCTACTCTCTGCTACCATTCGTCCCGCCACATTGCATTACATCAATTAGGAAATTCACGCTTGGCGTTGTTCATACCACCAACACGTCGTATCCTAATCATTCTCTACGCTCTCGCTCTTCACGTGACCGCAGTGAGTCGCGCTACACTATACAGCTGCAGTGGCGGTTCTATGGGGGGGAGGGGCAGGGGGGTTAAGCCCCTCTTTTTGGATTCTAAGCCCCCCAGTTAGATTAAAGCCCCCCTTCATCTTTAGCCCTCACCAAGCCCCCTTGGTAAGAGAAAAAATCGGTTAGTACCCCGCCTCCTTGAGTTTGTATCGAGAAAGAAATATGGTTCTTGGTTTAAATGGCCAACCCGCCCTGAGCCCCCCGCGTTGTGTAATGCTAGAACCGCTCTTGCGCCACAGGACGAAACATGAGCGCACACTGACCGGGCGCCACTAAATTTGTTCTGCGATGTCGCTTTCAGTCAAGGCGCGGAATTGGATCTGTGGCTCCATAATGAACATTGATTGTGACCGGCAGCGTGAAGAACTTCAGGCCCATGGCCTGAGGGGGGGGGGGGCAGGAGGGGCAG
>JAQIWG010007171.1:0-12572 GCA_034695025.1 Chamaedrilus cognettii
TCTATTACACTGCCAACCCACTTCTCCGCAATCATGATCCCCACGCCATGCACGCCATCCTTATGTCCTTGCCAAAATAACTTATACCCTCCATACGTCCTTGCGCTTCCACCCTGAACCTTGTTTCCTGCAAGCACATACGTCCGGTCTCCTGTCCTTCATCATCATTGCCACTTCCGCACTCATTTTTACCAACATTCACCGTACCAATCCGCAAATCTACTTCTCCCCAGCCAGAACCCGACCTTTCCCTTGTTCTCCCGTCTCTCAGACCACCCCATCGACTTCTTCTGCAGTACTGATTTCTCACCGCCGGCCAGCATTGCGCCGGTCGGCGCGCCCCTGGTCCGAGATCCATGCACCTGCGTAGCACGTGGCAGGGTTTTATTTATTTTTAATTGTCTCATTATGGCTTTTGGAGCGAGATGTATGTCATGAATATGTCATTGATAGTTCTACATTTATTCAGGGGGTTGATGTCTCGGTGAAGGGGAGGGGTGGAAGTACCTGAGGACAGACGCAGTGTGGGTGTTGAGTCCCCCATGGATGGTCGAAGGGGGCGCAGAGGCCCCCATGCAGACAGGGTGTGCGAGGGCTGCAGAGGGCTGTGCGCTGCTCGCAGTGTGCGCCAGTCCAACCCTCGGCGCACACGCACCGGTACGCACCAACCAGCTGCACGCAGTCTCGTGCACTGGGCTGGGCACATGGGGCTGATGCACCTACATACATGCACGCATGGGGTAGAGACATCTACACACACACATGCACTCACGGGGCTGACACACGTACACACAGGCATGCACGGGGCTGTCACGCATATACACGTGCACACACGGGGCTGGCACACGTCACACATGCATGCAGGGGGCAGACACACCCATGCACATGCACGCACGGGGCTGGCAGAAGTGCGCATGCGAAGCTGCTACACCACACATACTTACACACATACATGTACATCACACACAATCATATCATATGCTAGGCCTAGAGGCTAAACGCTTGCATGTACACTTCAAGGATTACTGCATTATGGATGCCTAAGCAGGGCCATCAGCGGCTTACACACGTAGCCAAAGAGCCCCTACAATTGGCGAAGTGAGAAATGTGCTAGGCGATGCTTCTTGAGTGCTGCAAAGGGTAAGGGTTAAGGCTAGAGTTAGGGTAAGGGTTGGATACTTACACTCGTTGATGTCGGCCTGGCACAGAGGCCCCGTGAAGCCCGGCGCACACACACAGCTGAAGCCGTTGAGTCGGTCCACACACGCGCCGTGCGGGTCACACGGGCCGGCCACACACTCATCTACATCCATCTCGCACAGCAGACCCTGGGTGCCAGCTGGACATGCACACCGGAACGAACCCGCGTCCTCGTGACACGTACCTGACACAGTGACACACTGACACACTGTGACATAGTGACAACCCAACACATTGATACATACCAGAAACACTGACTCACTAACTTCACACGTACCTGACAAGTACCTGACACACCGTTACCACTGATGCGCTGAGAGATACTGTGCACAAAATTGGCACGTATTGACAAAGCGGCACGCTTGTGAGACACACTGACATACTGTTGTCTTGTGACAGCATAACACATCAACACACCGACACAAACCACACACACTGACTCACCTGACACATACCTGACACACACACAGTTCCATGCTTGAAAGAAACACACTAACACGTACCTGAAACAACATAACACATCTAAACACCAACACATACCACACACTCTGACTCACTTAACACGTACCCGACACATAGACACTGTTCCACGCTTGTGAGACACACCAACACGTACTTGAACACATAGTCACTGACATATCTGGCAGTTTCGCACAGATACACTGACAAGCAACTGACACAGTGACAAGCGATACATTGACTCACTTACACAGTGACACACTGGCACATACCGGACACACTAACACACTGACACACACACGCGCTCCGACAGATACTCGATACAGTCACACGCTGGCTCTGGCACACACCTGACAGTGACACTTGACACTACCTAGTAGTTCATTTACGTTTGTTAACACTCCTACTCTCTACACACACAAAGTATGTATCAGACACCCTGGACAGCAAGGAGAATCAATATCACCATCACCAAGAAGATCAGTGCATCCTCGACATTATTTAATACAATCACGAAGCAGAAACAATTCTACTCGACACGTGATGAGACATGGAAGTTGATGAGACACCCTACCCCCCCCCCCCGCCTTGTCGCTACAACGCCCAGCTCTGACCCTAGACCCCCAAGCTCCCCTACCTCCGTTTTGACAGGGCCGTGCCTCCACACACGCGCTGCTCGCAGTCAGCTCGTCACAGCGTGCGCCGCTGTAACCCGGCGCACATGCGCACGAGTACGTGAGAGCGTGCGCCGTGCAGCGTGCGCCGTGCGCGCAGGGCGCAGAGACGCACGCGTCGTGCACCGTCGCGCAGTAGCTGCCTCCCCACCCCGGCGCACAGCGACATTCGTGCGCACCACCCACATCCACGCAGCGACCACCGTGCTGACACAGCGCTGACACACTGACACCTGCAGCGTGACACACTGATAAACTGACACCTGCAGTGTGTAACCCTGCAGGTGTCAGTACACACTACACCGTGGCTCAAAAGTAAAGGAACCAATGAATTTCTTCAATAACTATGAAACGCAATAAGCGTTTTCAATCAAATTTTTACCTAATTAACTTGGATCATTGGGTCATATTTCAGTCAATTTTCGTTGAATTTCAACGAGCAGTTTAAAAGAAACGAGTAGTCAAAGTTGACCTACAAAAAAACACATCAACCAAGCAGGGAAACTGATTATTTGCTATTTTCATCAACAATTTTGTGGTAACGATCTCTCTCATATTCAAATTCAATCATTGAGGGCAATCCAGGAATATACACTTCATGTTTCAACAAGATTTGGTTCCAACATGCACGTGAAACGATTGAAGAGCGCAAAATAAAGGAAGAATGACACATAGCGCTGGGCGTGAAAGTGGCGCGCTGTCAATTATTAAAATTTGGCAGCATTGTGCTTGATACGAAAACGCGTCAGAAAAAAATCAACGTCAAACACCTGAAGCCTGGAATAACCAAAAAGTTAGTTGGACAAAATTTGAACATTCTGTACTTATCACAAAGGTAAGTAGCAGCGTGAACCACCATTGGCTTGCACAAGAGGTGCCAACGGCAATTTAGCAGTTTCCCAGCTTGGTAGACGTGTTTTTTCATAGGTCAACTTTGACTACTCGTTTTTTTTAAACCGCTGGATAAAATTCAACAAAAAATGACTTAAATATAAAGCAGCGTGACCCACTGACAAATACAGCATGACACACTGACACATGCAGCGTCACACTGACATACAGCACAATTTGACATACAGTGTGACACACTGACACATGGACACACACATTCATACCTGCAGCATAGCACACTTATGCACAGACTTCTGCAGCTTGACACACAGAAGCATAGTGATAGCGCCGCATGTTTCAGCAGGGCTGCAACACACGGGCACAATACGCTGTGTGATACGATGTATATTCATGACATATGATATAGCATGTGTGACAGCAGAATATCACGATCATCATTTCTGTCACTGCTCTCACGCTGCCTGGCAGCTTCTAGCTACTAGCTGCCAGCTGTCAGCCGCTGGCTGCCTGTCCTCTACCTCAGGAATACAAACTGTTGCTGCTTCGCAGTCGTTCCCGCCACGTCGTTGAGTCTAAATCTGTACCTCTGGGTCTTTGTTCTAAGTGTAACTTGTACCTGTACTTACGGTATAGTAACATTACATGTATTTAGAGTGAGCGTTAGGTTAAGCGGTTTGTCTTATCTTTCGTGTGGATGCTCTTTTGGATAGATCCGGAGGTAGGTCTCACCTACCTCCGGGTAGGTGATAGATAAAAGCTATCTTTCTGATAGGCGACAATGTGTTGCTTTAAATGGTGTTGTGTCTAGTTCAAAATGCATAACATATAGTGTGCCTCAAGGCCCAATTCTCGGTCCGTTACTTTTCATCCTGTACGTTAACGATATTGTAAATTGTTCTGACTGCCTTCGCTTTATATTGTTTGCCGATGATACTAATTAATTTTTTTCATGTGAAAATATTTTACAACTTTTTAAAGTAGTGAACAGTGAATTATCCAATTTATCTGTATAGTTTAGGGCAAATAAACTGTCTCTCAACGTTAAGAAAACTAATTACATATTATTTGGTAATAAGCACTTGCCCGCGGCTGGTACTTATAACGTTTCTACTGATGGTAATGTACTGGAACGTGTTGAATTCACTAAATTTCTTGGTGTGTTCGTCGACGAAAAATTAACTGGAAAAAGCATATAGACCATGTAGCAATGAAAATCTCTAAAGGTCTTGGTGCGATGGGGCGTATTCGTAATATTGTTCCTACTAAAGCCGAATTAATGTTATATCACACTATGATTTATCCTTATTTGTCTTACTGTAATATAGTCTGGGGCTTCACCAACGCCTCCTCTCTGCATAGACTTGTCTGCCTTCAGCATCGTGCATTACGTCTTGCTATGCGCTCAAATTTCAGATTCTCATGCGATCCTCTGTTATACGTATACGATCCTCTGTTACCTGTCGATACGATCCTCTGTTATCCTCATACGATCCTCTGTTATACTGTATGTTTGTACCAGATAATTAACATTAAGCTATATAGTAAAATTACAAACAGGTCTATTTATGTTCAAAATTAAATGTAATCTTCTGCCATTCTCATGTATGCAGTATTTCACGGTTTCGGACTTCAAGCGCTGACATGACACTCATAAAAATTGCTATTTTGTTATTCAAAATGGTCGCATGGCTGTTCATGGAAATAGTGTCAATATCTTTAGACCTAGGTTGTAGGGCTTCCTCCCAAGAGAGATTCAGGATGCGCCTAGTCTTAACTCGCTGAAACGTAATCTTCTTAATTTTTTTTGTAGTTCATACAAAATCTGATATTTTGTGAACGTAGCAATGTTTATTTTTCTGGGTTTGGTTATGATTCCTTGAAAATTCACTTTATTTCACTTGCAATTGGCCCACACTAAACTTGCTCTTTCATTCTTTCCTTTTTTGTACGTTGCTTTTGATGCTATATTTCTGCTGGCTAGCCTATATAGTATTTAAGTTACATTTATTATTTTTGTGTTATTTGTGAAATCTGATGTATTGCAATTTAATTTTTGCCACAATAGGGGCAGTTAGAGTCAGTGGCAAAGCCTCATAGTTTTGTCAGTGACTGTAACAGGGAATGCGTTCCCTCGTCAGCTGCCCTTATTACTTCACGCTTATGCCAATTTGATACTTGTATTTCTGCATTGTCTTGTGTTGAAGTAATAAAGATGGAGGAAAAAAACAAAAACAAACAAAAAACATGCCAGCTAACCTATTTCACTACTTAGCATACACACACACAGCGGCGTCGCCACGGGGAGGTCCAATGGGGTCCGGACCCCCCACTTTTTTCTGGATCAGTCCTGAGATTTTTGCAAATCCGTTGAGTTTTTGTAAGGGGGAACAAAAGATTACAGAACAAAAATTATTTCACGACCCAATCAGATCTCACAAATTAGATCCGACATATTCAAATAACTCTCCATTATTGGAGAGTTATTCAAGTAAACCTAGATCATTCAAAAAACTCTGGCAGATAAAGCCCTGGTTGAGGATCATATCTAATTGAGGATCATGTTTAGTTAAGGATCATGTTTAGTTGAGGATCATATTTAGTTAAGGATCATGTTTAGTTGAGGATCATGTTTGGTTGAGGATCATGTTTAGGTGAGGATCATATTTAGTTGAGGACCATGTTTAGTTGAGGATCATGTTTAGTTGAGGATCATATTTAGGTGAGGATCATGTTTAGTTATGGGATCATATTCAGTTGAGGATCATATTTAGTTGAAGATCATATTTAGTTGAGGATCATGTCTAGTTGAGGATCATGTTTAGTTGAGGATCATATTTAGTTGAGGATCATGTTTAGTTGGGGATCATGTTTAGTTGAAGATCATGTTTAGTTGAGGATCATGTTTAGGTGAGGATCATATTTAGTTGAGGATCATGTCTAGTTGAGGATCATGTTTAGGTGAGGATCATATTTAGTTGAAGATCATATTTAGTTGAGGATCATGTCTAGTTGAGGATCATGTTTAGTTGAGGATCAGATTTAGTTAAAGATCATATTTAGTTGAGAATCATATTTAGTTGAGGATCATGTTTAGTTGAGGATCATGTTTCGTTCTGGATCATGTTTAGGTGAGGATCATGTTTGGTAGAGGATCACGTTTGGTAGACGATCATGTTTGGTAGACGATCATGTTTGGTTCAGGATCATATTTAGTTGAGGATCATAATCAGTTGAGGATCATATTTAGTTGAGAATTATGTTTATTTTAGGATCATATTTAGTTGAAGATCATGTTTAGTTGAAGATCATATTTAGTTGAGGATGATGAGGTTTAGCTGAGGATCATATTTAGTTGAGGATCATGTTTAGTTGAGGATCATGTTTAGTTGGGGATCATTTTTAGTTGAGGATCATATCATTGAGGCGCGCGACGAGATGTTAAGAGCGGCTGAAGAGACATGCGGAAGGACCAAGGGACCACCAAGATATTCAGAGACCTGGTGGTGAAATAGTGAAGTGCAGAAGAAAGTAGATGAGAAGAAGGTATGCTACAAGGCTTGGAGAAAGGCAAGAAAGAATGAAAAAGTGGATGCAGCGACTAAGGAGAAAGAGTATAGGCTCGCAAAGAGGACACAAAAACAGCTGCGGCAATAGCAAAGGATACAGAAGGAAAGGAGTTTGCGAGTGAGCTTGACACGGAAGAAGGCCGACGAGATGTATTCAAAATCGCAAAGCAGATGGCAAAGGTGGCATAGGACATGATGGGCATCAAATGTTTAAAGAGCGAGGCAGGTGAGATGTTAGTCCATGCACACAGGGTGAAGGAGAGATGGAAGGAATACATGGAAATGCTTTTGAATGCGAAAAATGAGTGGGACGTCAATGTTTACGTATATGGTTGAGGGGCCACCAGATAGAATTAAAGAAAGTGAGGTTGCAGACGCTATTAAGGCCTCTAAATCAGGAAAGGCTGGTGGGCCTTCAGAAGTGGTGGGAATGATTAAGGCAGCAGGCGAACAAGGCGTAAAGTGGATGACAGAAATTTACAATGAAGTCATAAGAAATGGTAGGATCCCAGAGGACTGCAAATTATCCCAGAAGACTGCAAATTCAACTCCCTAGTCCCAATCTATAAAGGAAAGGGTGATGCGATGCAGTGTGGTAGTTATATGGCCATTGAATTGCTAGAACATGGTATGAAGATACTAGAGCGATTGCTTGAGAAAAGAGTAAGAAATCAAATCACTATTGATGATATGCAGTTTGGATTTATGCCCGAAAAGGGAACAGTTGATGCGATTTTCGTAGTGAGGCAGATGGAAGAAAAGCATACAGATAAATCAGTGAAGTTATACTATGCATTTGTGGATCTGGAGAAGGCGTTTGATTGAGGGTCAGGGGAGGTTTGTGAGCCTCGGTGGCTCAGCGTTTGCCGCCTGCCACGCTGGCGACCCGGGTTCAATCCCTGGCGTTGCTTGTTCAGAGATTCATTTCTTGGGCTTACCCAGTCCTAAAGCCGGATGGGACTTAAATGGAGGCCGGTGCATTTGTAAAATGATCGATCATAAATTGCTCATCGAGCTTAAAAGTTTTTAGGAAATTGACTATATGTTAATCTGTCGTAATACAGATTCAAATATAATCAGCAGATGGCGGCAATGGCCTCGACACAGCACCATAGAAAACGTTAGCTTGGGTGACTGTCATTGCCCAACAGTTCTGCGACCTGGCAAATCAGATTCAGAAGTCAGCTGGACTGGAAATGCCAGGGAAGGCCAGGGCCAAATGCTACTAGAGCTATAAGCATGCATTGGTAGAGAGAATAGGCAGCTGAGAAAGGACTCTGATAGGGCTAGCTCCGAGCTGTTAGCTCGTACCCTCCAGACGCAGTCAGATAATGCTAGGGCATAATAAATGCTAGGCTGAATTCTAAGCCTGAGCGACTGAATCGCGCTTTGAGAAATATGGAGAAGGGACAAATTCAAATGAGTGATGACGCCGAGGAATGAAATTCATTTTTCACATCCCTGTCCCGCAATTTTGAATTGTATGAGGTTGCTGATGACATTCAGCCTTGACTTTCCTTAGTTAAAAGGCTAAACAACTGTTGGAAAGAATGCCACCAGACGAGATAAATGATTTTCAGAAGCTAAAGATGCGCTGAAAAATATATATCGAGTCACAGTAGCCAAGAATCAAATAACTTTCGAGTCGGCCACCAAGAATAAAAGTGATTCTTGGAACAAGTACTGGGATAAGTTGCATTTGTTACTGGAGTCATATTTGAATTCTAGAGAGTGTAGCACATTCGAGAAGCTCTGTGACGCCATCTGTTGTGACAAAATGAAGAAGTGTTTCGATAGGGATATAAATGAATTAGTTTCTTCAGGAAATTGAAAAGAAGCATTTAACTTGCAGCGAGATGAGATCGCAGAGCTTATCGATGCGTATTTTGAGAGTGAGGTCAGGCTTGCATATGGCACATTCAATAAGTGGCATAAGCGCGCTGCCAGTAATTTCAGCAATGGGGGGTCTAATCAGAAAGCTGAAGAAAAAAGTGAGGGAGAACAGGTTGTTGAAAATTCAGGGTCTCCTCAATCTATTTGCAAAGCAAACGGAAAAAACTTTGAGGGGCCAGGGCGAGCGGACAGCAAAAACCACGGCACAAAAGTGGGCCAATGCTGATCCTACAAATTTTGCAGGGGACGCTAAATTGTGCTGGAGTTGTTTGTCTCCCAATTACAAAAATATAAATTGCCCCAAGTATTCGCCTTGACGAGGGGGGCTCACTAAGCACGCGAGAAGGATACAGTTCACAGACCTTGAGATGCGTAATCCTACACCTCTTGAGATGTGTGAGCCTACACTTCTTTTTGAGGGGGGGGGTACAACCTCCTATGATCCAACTGACTTCGAGCTAAACCGCTCTTTTGAGGGCATGTTTGCTGAAACGAGGAAAGTAAACAGGGTCAGGGTTGACTCCAATGCGATCGGTGACTGTCTAGATCGCGAGCGAGACGTGTCTTCATTGTCAGGGAGGGGAACTATCTAAATTCAATTTGTGGGGGGGTCCCAGGAGATTGAAAGTCTTTTGGACAGCGGAACTGATGTTACGTGTGTTCAAAAATCTTGTGTGCCCTGGCTGAACGATTCAATGGCCATGGGGTCTGTTTGGCTAAAAGGGCCACTGAGTCAGGAAAAAACTAGAGCATGGTCATACAGGAACACATGCCGACTGGTTGACTCCGGGAACGTGTATCAAGGGGACAGACAGTTATTAATTGCTGTGCCAGAATATATGTGCAGTGATGCACCGCATGTATTGCTTGCACTGAATGACTTCCAGACGCTTGCTGGTAACACCGCAGGGGGCAGGGGAAGGTTAAGTTAGTTGCTAGGGCACCGAAAACTGGGGGGTAGTGACTGTAGGGTAACTGAGCTTGACGGTGTACGGTTGACTTAATGCATCACCGCTTCTGCAGGCATAGAGCCGAGCGCTGCTGCGTGTAACGTGAGTATAGCTGCACGCTAATCGAGTACTGCTGTATGCAAATTAGCAGCTGAGACCGATGCTACTGATGGCGTGACTGCAGTTGCTAAGCACGCGGTGAATTCGAGTACAGTGACAGAGCAGACTATAGAGACCAAGGCATGTGATTGTACAGAGCCGCAGGCTCTGGAGGGGGGCACTGGTAGCAATGACTTTGACAGTAGGCCTACATGTAGCTCTACAACCGGCGTGCGATCATGTGACTTTGGGGATAATAATCATTATTCGAAGGGCTTGGAGGGCTTGCAGGAAAAATGAATATCAGGGCGGAAAGTGATATAATAATTTTCCGTTGGGCGAAGTAAAGAGTAAACCGTCCCACAGTGAAATCAATCGTCCCATATCACCTGTATCCTGTAGGGGTCAAATTTTTAAGGCAGATTTGTTTGATAAAATCGCGTTGCTGCGATCAGAGTAGGCCTAGGCCTAGCAATCACTTGGTTCCGGTACAGGATAACAGCAAGTGATGCTTCAGTGAGCCTACGGATTGCTGTAATCCACTCACTACACACAGTAGTGTAGTGAGCAGTGTTCTGATGTAGGAAGATTGAAAGTGCTTGCGTCCCATGGCTCCAAGGTTTTGTTTCAAAGATCCGAGGGTTTCATGTCTACTGACAGAGGGGGGCGGATTATTTCACAGGTTTTTTGTTCTTCCCCAAAGGAACAAAAAACATAGAACATAGACAGGTCATTTAAGGGTCCTACAGTAAGACAAGTTTTTTCGCAGGATTCTTGCTTTTCTGCGGTGAAACCTACTGGGGGGAATCTTGATGTGGGCAGCTTCAATTACTTCGGTTCACATGATACTAGATCGGTGGATGGGGAGCGTAATTTTGTAAGTGAGGGTCGTGTTAACGGGCTAGGCTTAGCTTTGTGTCAGACGCCTCAGCTCACTGGCGGTGAGGTGGCGCTCTCCAGCGAACTGATGTGTAGTCAAGTTGACGATTGCAGGAGTGTACATGTGGAGCATCTTGTCTTTAACCCTGGTAGAAAATACAAGATGTATGAGGGGTAGGCAGTAATTCTTAGCTGCGTAGAGCGGGATTATTGTCGTAAGGGTTAACGATCGTATCTTTAGATGCGCGCTCAATGTAGGATGTAATAGGTCTTAGTTGATGTTTTTCTTGTTCGTTGAACATTGTGGCAAATTATATTGTAGAGCGACTACTTTGTAATTGCAAATTGTACGTGTGACTCTAAATTTTTCGATGACATTTTATTATTAGAATTGATTGATTAATGCAGTTACTGTAGGTTGATAAATTTTGTATATTGGTTTGAGATGTGCCAGTGAGTGAGTGGTAGCACTGTTTTGGTTGGAATGAACATGGTGTGGGTCCATTGGATTGCAGCTTGCAAAAGGAGTTCATTATGTAAGTTTTCCTTCCAGGTTTGCTGCAGCGTTGAAGCTCAGTGCTTTGGAACCGGTTTAGCAGGAGTAATTTGTAGGAGTAGTTGGCTGTACTTGATGGGTTTTGTCACGTGACCGGGACTATAGTCTGCAGAGGTCAAGTTTGAATTTGGGATCGCTGTTCTGGAGAAAGCAGAGTAGGTACATGGTTTTTGCGTTGGTATTCCCATTTTTGAGGGATTTTGCACCACTATTTGGGAGAAGTCAGGAGGGCGGGTTTCTATTTGCCACATGACGTCACTGTTTCACGATGTCGGCATGCTTTGAAAGAAAGGTGATGTGACGGCAGAATATCACTCTGATCATTTCCGTCACTGCTCTCACGAGCAGGCCTTGCAGCTGCTAGCTACTAGCTGCCAGCTGAGAGCTGCTGGATGCTTGTCCTGCACCTCAGGAATTCAAACTGTTGCTGCTTCGCAGACGTTCCCACCACGTCATTGTGTCTAGACCTGTAGGGAACCTCTAGGTCTTTGTTCCAAGTGTAACTTGTAACTGTGCTCATGGTATAACGTTGTAACATTACATGTATTTAGAGTGAGCGTTAGATTAAGCGGTTTGTCTTATCTTTCGTGCGAAAGCTCTTTTTCTGAGACCCAGAGGTAGGCCTAGCAGCGACAGTGCATACGGCTGACGGGGAGGACTGCCGTAAGTTTCGGGGAGGTTTACTATAACCGTGTAACGGGGAGAGAGGTTTGTGACTCTGTGTTTGTGTAATGACTTTACTAGTTGTTAGGCATCGATTCTGTTGCAGTGGCTGTCCGATTGTTCTATAGTTGTTCCGATGTGTTCCTAGCTTATTCTTCCATTTCTCTATTAAATACTACATATTTAATATCGGTCTTCTGTTCATTGAATGTAGAGGAAAAGTGTATAAAAGCCTGATTCGCAGTCAATAAGATATAAAAGGGGAGTAGTACGCTGAAATCCTTAAGGGTAATACGGTTGTATGACAGGTTAGGCCATGACAGTAGGCCTGTTTAGTTCCTTTGCATGTGTATGGTACACTGTATGTGCATGGTACATGAGAGGTTGGTACATGATACACTGTATCGTAAACTGAATGTGAATGGTACACTATCTGTATCATACAAGGAGCATGTACCATGCATGTGTAGTGTACCATACAGTGTACCATACAGTACACCATACACAAACAGTGTACCATACAATACATGAGTATGGTACACTGTATGTGCATGGTGCATGATATGGTACACTATTTGCTATATGGTACTGCATGGCACACTATATACATACAAATGATGCACATGTATGACGCACTGTATATGTATAGCACACCTTACAGCTCAAGTTTTTTAAACACTGTATATTTATGGTACACTGTATATTAGGGTGACAATGAAATGCATGAAGAATTTTTTTTTTGCATTTTCTTCACTCTCACCCTCTCAAATCTATCATTTTG
>JAQIWG010007172.1:0-12572 GCA_034695025.1 Chamaedrilus cognettii
CCCCAACATCCCCCCTGAAAAATGAAAACAACACTCCCCCTCAGCACCCCGCCTGACGGGGCGTGTACGTCTTATGGCATTATTGATTCTAAAATATATTAGGCCTAATGATCAGGCCTAGAAACTGGTCAAAACATCATTAGACAGTAATAGATTAGCATACATGTACTCTGTAGTAATGATGTTCTCTCAGCACCCCCCGCCCCCGCTCGCCAACTTCTTTCCGGACAGGAAAAATATACACCCTCGCTGACTTCTCTAACACCTCCCCTGAAGCTAAATCCTGTATAAAAGCCTGCCTACGGTTCATGCGGCTGTAGCCTGTAATCTTGCGCACACGGTCCATAAGCTCCGTCCTCAACTACGCTGGCAGCTTCATGATTTAACCCCACAACCCGTCTCTCTCTCCCAGACTCACTTTCCACCCACCACCCGCTTTCTTCCCCCCCCCCCGCGCGTCCTGCCCCCCCCCCCTCGCTCGGGCTGTCTAGGGTTGAATTTGTGACAGTGTCAGAAGGGAAGGTCTTTTTTCGTCTCCGGAACTCACAAGCGGAGGGGGGGGGGCGGTGGGCGGGGGGATAGGAACCGTTTTTCAGTCTGGACGTTAGCTGAAAGGCTGTACGGTGTCTAACACAACAAAAAGGTCATTATTCAAGATCGACCCTCAATTATTTAAGTCACTCTTTACACCTCGCATTTTAACAAATTTATCCCATTTGTTCTTTGGGTCAATTCATAATACTTATTATATATATTTATTTATTTATTTATTGCATAATAAGCATTATCTCGTATTTTTTATCAGGGAGAGTCCAGGATTGGTTGAGACATCATTGAGGGGTAGGGGTCAAAACCCGATTCCACTTGGCTTTTGACACAGTCGTCAGAGGGGAATTGTCAGCATTTTATTGGCTGGGAGGGCTTCAACCGTCTTAACCCCCCAGGAAAATCCGAACGTGTGGATTCACGTAGCCTACATTTCGTAAGATTTTGTCCTAACTCAAATTTAAAACAATAAAATCCATTCACCGACCGCCGTGACGTTATCATTCGGCTCGCGCGCGACGGTGCGGAGATGCCAGTAAAAAGATAAGATTTTTCAAAGATTCTCTTAAGACAATCTTGGGACTAAGATTATCATAAGATCGCTTCCCGATTGAGGCCCCTCAATTTCTCCCCACCTTCGTTCCCCGTAGAGCGCGGTCGATCAAAGCGGACGGCTCCCTGAGCCGAGCGGCTTAATTGTAATTATATTATCTGGTTCAACGTCCCTTTCGCTGCATGCAGTGGCCAGGCTCTCTGAGTAATTGTGGTTCGTTTCGAGTTTATTTCGCAAATATATCGAAGCCGAGGGGTGACATTGAAAGGGACGAATAAAAAGAATGCGGGCGATGTGGTTAACCGACGACGGGTAACGGCCTCGAATGTTTTGCTGCGGTTAACGCGATCGGTCGCAGTCAGCAAGTAAGAGCAAGGCCAAAGAAATGAACAATTCACTGTCTGTCTCTGTCTTGTGCCTTACAAGCAACTGTTTCTGGTGGACGACAAAGAAAAATTGAAGCATAAAGCTGTAAGTCTTACGTCAAAGAGTGTAAGAATCGTAAGTATAGCATAGAGTAGGAAGTGTCAGCAGCAGCAGCAGCAGCAATAACAACATCAGCAGCAGCAGCACCAATAGCAACAGTAGCAGCAACAGCAGCAGCAACAGCAACAAGCAACAGTACATGTAATGGAAACATCAATAACAGTAAAATCAGCAACCGCACTAAGCCGCATCAATGGCACAACAGCAGCGACAACGGCAGCGCAACAGCAATAGCAGCAAGAGCAGCAACCGCAGCAATAGCAGTAATCGCAGCAGCAGCAGCAACAGCAGCAGAAACAACGGATAACAGCGTAACAACAGGAACAACAGCAGCAGAACAGCATCTAGCATAGCAGCAGCAATAACAGTCGTATCAGCGAAAGCAGCCGCAGCGACAGCAGCATCAGCAGCAGCAGCAGCAGATGCAGAAGCAGGCATTAGCTGCAGCAGTAGCAGCAGCACCGTCGCATGGTTTTATGCCTCAAGCGAGCGAGCGTAAAAGCGGGAGCGTCCCTCCTACGTAGCGTCACTGCATCGACCTGTCGCGACCGCAGACGAACGTCGGTATGACGAAACGTAATCCTCTTGCGCACCCGCGCACTTCATAATTACCCTATCCAACGAAACGTACTAATGTGGAAGCCAAAGACATTTCACGTTTGGGATGACAGAGGATGAACAATGCCCCCCCCCCACCGGCATGTAATGTTTATTCCAATGTTAAAATTGTAAAACGTGGAGAAAATGAGGCGCAAATGAGGAATGAAAGTGAGATGTCTCCCTCCACCTAACGGAAATTAGGCTCAGGAATCAGCACCCCTCCCCCCCCCCCCCCCCTGCTCGCAAGTTGTGTTCCGGGCGGGAAATCTCCTGATCCTCCCTCCTGTCAAGAATTCCTGAAACCCCCCCCTGGTGGGAGCCAAAGAAGGGGGAGGGGAGAGGGGTATGTCGAAGAATACCCTGAACGAGCTCGTCCAATTATATCCAGCAACGGATCGAAATTTCAATTTAGCGCATGAACAAACAAACGTTTCAAAACGATTGTGAGTGACTGATAAGTTCTCTGGGGAGTAGCTTCAACAAAATTACGTGTAGGCCTAACGAGATTGGGCTTTTAGTTGATTATTGCAGAAAATAAAGCACAGAGCCCCATCACTTGGACTATATTGTATAAAGAGGCAATGTCACAACTATCTAGTAATAATAACCTTTCACGGGCAACATGAAAAATGCAATTAAACGGAAATAAAAGTCGGCAGAAGAAACCTACTATAATAATAGCAATAATAATAATAATAATAATGGTTTTTTCGTCCGTTTCATAGTCTGACGACCATATCGGGGACGCCTCCCGGCAACATTGGCATCATCCCTAGTCCACCCGGGCTCAGATAGAGACCAAGGCCAAGAGGGAGAGTCATGTCGGTAGGCCGGGTCAGTTATCCGTTTGGCAGCCGGTAAGGTTAAAAATTACGGAAGAAAAAGGTGAATCTTCAAATCGGAGAGGAAGGTGGACAGGGTTGTGCATGAACGCAAAGAAAGTGTGAGGGAGTTCCAGGCAGGGGGTGCAGAAAACACAAAAGCGCGACGGCCATTTTTGGAACTGCAAGGTGTTTGTCAGCTGAGCGAAGGTTTCTAGACGGAACGTGGGGGGTGAAAAGTTGATAAAGGTACGTAGGCTGGTGATTTTGAAGAATTTTGAACGTGATGGAGGCAACTTTGAATTCGATGCGTTTAGAAATAGGATCCAGTGCAGATGTTTCAATGTAGGAGAAATATGGTGATGACGTATGACTGATGGAAATACAACACGTGCTACTGTATTTTTGATCTTTTGAAGCCGGTTTAAGGAGGATGCTGGAAGACCATGAAAAACTTAGTTGCAATAATCAAGCTTGGAGGTGACCAGCGAATTAGCAAGGACTATTGCACAGCTGGTGTCGAGTGAGGAACGGATCTGGCGTATATGGTAAAACGAGGTTTGACAGATAGAAGAAATCTGTTTTTTCATTGAAAGCTCAGGTTCAAAAACGACACCAAGATTTCGTGCGGAGTCAGTGGGAGAGAGAGGGGTTCCATGAAATACTATAGTTTGGTCTTAAGACCAAGACTAAAACTATATATGTAGTTCTTCACCGCAGATCTAAACTGCGGCTTATTACCAATTGACTCTTAGTAAATGTTATGCAAACTGTCGCAAGCTGTCGGTGGCTCATCATTAATCTTTTTTAATTTGCGTACTAGGCGGCGTTTTAGGCCTAAACAAATAAATACGACATCCGGAAGTCCGATATAATCGGCGGAAACTCTCACTGCGATACGCGTGATCGTTTCGCCATTTAGAACTCGGGCGCTCTTTCGGAGAATTTATAATCCATTGGACGTCTGAACGAGCATTGAACGAAATGCAGCATGCAATCCTATTGAACACGGGCGACATCATACGCGCCTGCTGCGAGAGCGTATTTTCGCGTTAGGTGCCGCGTCCCGCAAATCACAGATGTTAGCGGCGTTCTAATGAGCAAATCCGCCCAGTCAATATCGCTCATCCGCAATCCTCATCCACGCTCCTAATGGTGCCTTCACATGCGCGTCATCAAGCTGTTCTTCCGGCCGCCTTTCGGGAAGAACGGTCTTCACGGGATAACTGCCCTGATGACGCGTCTTGAGGGAAGGAAGGCTTAAGGGACGACGCATGTATCGTCGTGTCATCTTCCCGTCGTCTTCCCAATAACCACGATGTATTCATTATAGCAATTAACCATCGCCTGCGAGAAGACGCGTCTTGCTGGATGACGCGTCGTCGCTAAAGATGTCGCCAAAGACGATTTTGTTCGCATCAGATCTTGCGACTGAATTTCGGGTGTCTTGCGGGAAAAACTCTTCTCGAAAACAGCGTGATGGCGCCAATGTGAAAGCACCATAAGAAAGGATTAGACCGCGTCTCTCTCTTTCTCGCCTAATGCTGCAGCCTTAAGCGCAAGTCTAATCCCCGCAAGACCCGCTATAATACAGGAGAGCGTTAGGCCTCCTTTCCACCATGCATATTTTGCATGCAATTTTGCGTGCAATTTTGCATGCAACAATATTAAGAAAATAATAATGTAAAATGAAGTTAGCTGGGTTTCGTGCAAGCCGTGCATGCAACCCAGTCAAAGAACATGGAACCCAGTTAAGGAAATCGTTGTCATGAGAACGAACATTTGACATTGTAATTTTCTTGACATAGTTGCATGCAAAATTGCATGAAAAAGTGCATGTAAAATTCCATGCTAAATATGCACCGTGGAAGGAGACCCTTAAGCGTACGTCTAATCCGTGTAGGGCATGCTATAATACAAGAGAGCGTTAGTTCGTCGCGCCTGTTCTAGCAAGCTTGGTCTAAATGATCGTGTACTGAGGTGATTTATGATTCTAAGTGATTGGGGATGCATCCCCCCACCAGCATGAAAGGTATTTTTTCCCCATGTTAAAATTGTGAAAAGTAAGGAAAATTAGTGCAGAAAGGGGTAAAAACTGTCTCACCCCCCCACCGTGAATTTACATCCCCCCTACAGGTAAATTTAATACAAAAATGGCACCAGTACTCCCCAGCTTACCGGAACCGGAGAGAACCTGTACTTTCTAGAGTGCCCCGGTACTCTCTAGAGTACCCCGATACTCCCCAGAGTACACCGGTACGTGGTTAAAGTGGGCCGGATCGGCCTGGATCGCAGATCCCGGGGCCCCACTTAATTCTCATAGATGCGATCCGGCACCTCAGTTTGTGTAAAAACTCAGCCGGATCGCACCAGATCGCATGTAGGTGACCCCCCAAATAGTGTCAATTGGCTACTTAATTGGCATCCGTCAGCTATTAAACTATTTAATTGGGGGCCCCAACTAAATTTCATGGGGCACATCCCACAAATGATGAAAGATCCGAGGCCCCCAATTTTAGATTTTAACCACTGCCGGTACTCCCAGAGCACGTATCAATTTGCCCCTGTACTTTGCGAGGGCAGTAAGCAGGCACGCACATACGTCACTTATCAAGAGCGGCGACAGCGGCAGCTAGACTCGAGCGAATGATTAATAAATACCGAATAAATATACGCGGTGATTCAGGAAAACGGGAACCAGTAGAACGATCATTATTTCTCAATCAATTGCCAATCGATTTACATGAAACTGTTGACGCCGTAGGCCCGTGGTATTGTGCCGCTGCACTTTAAATATTTATCTTTATTTCCATACAGTTCGCGTTTAATCATAACAGCGCATCGTGGATGAGTGGGAAAGCTGGACCAGCGCGTCATTGACGCGTCAGAAACAACGGCGCTGCCGTCTGCGTGCGTGTGTAGCAGCTAATGGTGGACAGTTTGCACACAAACTATGAACTAATTCTAATAACAATTATCTCAGGTATTATTGCTTCAAGTTTCACGTAAATCGATTGGCAGTTGTTGAGTTATAGGCCTAACGATCATTCTAGTGGTTCCCGTTTTCCTGAATCACCGTGTACAATCCTCATTGATCGTTAGAGGATTCACTGATCGCCTAAACCATAATAGCCTCTCGTGTCTCGGCGCTCATGAAACTTTGGTTTAAATAATTATGACCGGCGACTTGCGGCCGGTCAATGTCGAGGTCGTAGAATAGATTTACAGGGCAATGGTAGCTTGCTGATTGTCGATGGGTTTTGCTATGAACTTTCTATGATGCTTTTTTTCTTTTTTATAGTTCATTGTGCAGCACATAGAGCGAGACCATATACAGACAGTCCGGTTCTGTGCAACGGAGCCCGCACAGAATCGTCCCCCCCCCCTTCGTTAGTCGCCTTTAACGACTCGCCCGGGGACCTCTGGGCTGTAAGCCAATTTTTTATTCCCCACGGCCTGCAGATGATCAAACTTTTTATGGATTTGTAAGGCTACTTGCAGTGGATACAAAGGGCCTGTAACGCATGGTTTTCTAGTTGCCGGTGATTCCGGCGCCGAGACTCGAACCCAGATATTCTGGACTCGAAGTCGAACGCCTTAACCACTGCACCACAGCGCCTCCGTCAAGCAAAACATCAACCACCACCACAATACACAATACCCCGCATGTGTGTGGCGCATATCGCCGAATCTTCTTTTTACCCCCGTTAACAAAACAGAACTTGCATCGCAGTTTGCACTGCACTTTGAGGTCGATTGCGATACAAAAGCTCAAAGTGCATCGCACTAAATGCGATGCACTATCGTGGTGTATTTTCAGATTTTAATATCAGTCTGATATCAACGCAACAGCTAGACTCCGGAGTGTCTGTCAGGCAGTAGGCCAGTCTAGCTAGGCCAGCTTGTTATGAGCATCAACTTGTAGCCGAGTGACACTTTCAGCTGTACTTTCCGATCGCAGTCTGAGATCCTAGCGTGCGTGACGCCAGGTTTAGTGATATCGGTTATATTACCTACGGTCAACGGTCATAGGGTAAGCTGCAGCCTTTTGTTTAAATCATTTCAATTCATAGATTCAGATCATAATTTATCATTATTGATACATTGATAACTGACCCAGTCTACCGACATGACCTTCCCTCCTGGCCTTGGTGTCTATCTCAGCCTGGGTGGACTAGGGATGATGCCTGTGTTGCCAGGAGGGCGTCCCCGATATGGTCGCCAGACTATGAAACGGACGTGAAATCATTATTATTATTATTCGTCAGAATTATGTCACCAACTGATTTTACCCCAGCAAGTCCGGGAACAAAGAATTGACTTGAAGCCCAAAGTTCCCCGGGTGAGTCGCAAAAGACGACTAAAGAAGGGGGAGCGGTTCTGTGGTGGCCCTCCTACACAGAACCGGACTGTAATAGTCTGCGTTACTCCCACACGATCTCTAATCTCCCAGCAAAAACGAGCAAAACTGTTCCACACTTCGAAAACCTTACATCCAGGCCCGCCCAAAGCCTGTTTCGCCGCTACATGCCGTCCGTAGTAAATCAGGAATCAGCGCGCGCCGCGGCCGCAGAACGTCTACCATGCAATATTAACCAAGCGTCGGCGGCGCCTCAGTGTCCCATCAACGCGAATCCTACGCGTAAATAATATAATCGACGCGGGGGCTTAGCGCCCGTTTTGTCGCCTCACGGCGTCAACGGCGAGCCTGTCCCTGGAGAACGCTTGTAAGCGTCAAACCAAAGGATTCTTCTTTCTCTTCCGATTCAAGGAGAGGGAACAAGGTAGGAAGCGTCATAAGTGACGTACCAGGAACGAAACTTGTGATACGTGGCGTGCCCGCCAGCATTTACCAACGATATCGGAAATGGGGAGAGGGGGAGACGGGGTGACAGAAATGTCAAAGGGGGTACTGGGACACTTCCTCCGGGTCACGTTACTCGTGACGGGGGGAGGGGGGTGGGGGGGATGCTGACAGAAATTTTGGAAGCCATTTTTAACAGGCATTGTCGACATCATTTTAACAGTAATTTTCCTTCTAATCTGACGCACAGCCTCCCCCCCTCCTACACCCAACAATTTATCAAGAGTCTTAAAAAATGAGGAGGGTGTCAGAAATTTCAGGGTGTGTCAGCAAAATAGCACACAAACGCAGTAGGCCTAGTACTTTTTTTCTTCCGATCCAAGTCACTACCGGGGGGGTTGGGGTGGGGGGGGGGAGTGCTATCAGAAATTTTTCAACCGGTTCTTGAGTGTCTTTATTCAGTTTTGACTTTCAACATCCCGTTGTAACTCCCTTTCTTAACAGTCATTCTTCTTTAAATAATTTTTTTTCCATTTTTTATTCGACACCTTGACACTTTTAAGTACTACGCCCCCCTTTTTGAGAGTGTTCCAGCCGGCCTATGCTATGCGCTGTGACAATTTAACACGAGCACGACGAGAATAGGCCTAAACGCACATCGCAACAGTTCAAGGTAGGCCTGCAACTAGCGTTCGAAAACTACCAGTAAACTACTAATATTTCGATTACCGGAAATCTATTCTTAAATTACTGGCAAACTATGGTAATCTACGGTAATCTAACTATGCAAATTCCTGACCGGCAAACTACAGAACGATTAAAAAAATTTTATAAAATTTCCAAATCGTGCCAGGATTCTACGTCGAAGTACTTTCCGTCAAAAACAACCATGTCTTCAGCGAAACTGGCCAGGTCGCTGTCATGAGATGCATTTGAAATGCATTTCATGCCGAAATGTACGTTTTAAATAAGAAAAAAATGAAGATAAATTACGGAAATCTGGAATTTATTTTAAATTACCGTCATCTATAATAGATTACCATGAATTACGGTAATCTAAAAGCCCCTTCGAACGCTACAATGCATCATCCGGCCATCAAAGCAAAAACGCCATTCAGCAAAGGGACAATTATTACTGTGTTATTCAGCGCACTTCTCGAAAGCCCTTTGTCATTCTAATACTAATGCTTGCATTGAACGCGCTCCAGAGAGACCCAATGACACAGGCAACAGTTTGAGTTGTTTTTTGTAGTTTTGCTGTGTAGCACAAAGACTATAATACATGTAATACAGTCCCGTTCTGTGCAAGAGATCCAGCGCAGAATCGCTCCTTCTTCTTCAGTTTCCCTTTTGCAACTCGCCCGGATAGCGCTGGGCTGCAAGCCAATTGTTTGTTCACCGGCATGCGGGGGTTGAAACATGCGACAAAAGAAGTACATGTAGTCTGTGGACTAGGTCAGTGTCATACTTACGTTACGAACCGTTATGGCCGCGTGGTCTAAGCCGCGGACCTCAGATTACGAGTGCGGCAGCGCGTCGTTTCGAATCCCGGCCGCAGCAACGATTTCTAACCACTTCGTACACCCTTGGCCACGGTGGTTTAAATTCGTCAGCCACTACTTGATCCCCCCGTCAAGCGTTCCTACGATGCCTACCAGTCTGCGGTGGAACCACCAACGACCATCAGCTGGTGCAATGGGCATCACCTTCTTTGCTCGTAAGGGGCAACTAAAAAAAACTTACGTGTTGGTATGGTGTGCTTTGACTGCGCTACGTCTACTAGCCACCGTAGCCAACGTAGCAGGGACGCCGGAATGGGGAGGGGGCATTGCCCCCCTGCTACGTTGGCCTACGCCGTCCCTGCTACGTTGGCTACGGTGGCCCCCACTCGGGAATGTTGGGGGCAAACGTTTGTTTTACCCCCTGCCCTTGTTTTTGATCCCCATAGGGGGGCAAAGAAAAGTCTTTCAGCACCCCCCTCCCTCTCGTGTACATGAGCTTGGTCTGGAAGAGAAAAATTGAATTATACAGTCCTGAAAAAACACTTCCCTGATCTTGCACCTCCCCCCCTCCCCATTCACAAAAACGTTCCGGCGTCTCTGCTACGTCGCACGAATTAGTGAGATGAGCCGAGGTGAATGTCGAATACTGAATACCAGTATCAGGCATACTGAATACCGGTAATCCGTTTATTTTGCAATGAGGCCTAAGGGTTTCTTCATACTTCTCTATCATCATCACTGGGCTATAACGCACCGATACATGCAGGCTCCAGTGAGGCTTAGACAGGATCGATTATTTCAAAAAAGTAACTTTATTTTAAATAAGAAAATAAAAGATCGTGAAAAATTCAACTTTTAAGCATTCCAAGTGTCATATTTTCTTCTTAAAGTTCTTAGCTAAGTTGCTGCTGTGAACTTGTAACTACGCACAGCGCGGGCTAGTCCTCCTAAAAGTAATATTTACATTTTACCGGGGAGCAACCACTCATTCCAAAATGGAAACGCGCTTAATTCGCGCGTCCAGTGCCGTTTAAAACATTGCAAGCGAATTGTTAAATGTCATTTGACTTCATCAAAAGCGCTCCCGAACATGACATTAGAATGCGCCCGGCAGCCCTTCCATATTGCCACCATTGGGCAGGAAGAAACGTTGTGGCCGAGTAGTCTAAGTCGCGGTCTCGTATTACGAGTGCAGCAATTGCCAATTCGAGTCCCGACAAAGATTTAGAGTCACTTAATGCATCCTTTGGCAAGAGTGGTTTAAATTCGTCAGCCACAGGTGTTCCTAAGATGCCTACCAGATAAGGTGGAACCACCACCAGCGTCCATCAGCTGCATCCAAGAGTGCAACAACTCTGCACAACTGGTGCGAAGCATGCGACGAGTTAATCCGCCATTAAACGCCTGCGTCTAAACATTCTATGCAGGGACGGATCCATGATTCGTTGGTAGGGGGGGGGGGGGGATAAATATCTATAACTTTATACATGTAGGCCTACTCCATTTTTTTCCCCTTCAGAAACTAACTAACAACGAACTTACGAGCGGGGGCGGGGAGCGGCGTGCTGGCAGAAATCTATCCAAATCCATGTATCAAGACCAGACCTCTTCAATTTCACTTACAATCTTAAGCTCGACTTCAGAACAATTCATGCGTGAAACATTTTGACACCGCTCATTGTTATATCTGCTACCGGTTTATGGACGGATAATTTTTTTGCCACAAATTTTTTTTTATACTTGTGGGGGGATGTACCCTTTCATCCCCCCCCCCTCCCTGAATCCGTCCTTCATTCGATGGGCTATACTGTCTTCTCTGATGGCGTGTCGCGTGCTTCTCTCGAATGATTTAACAAATGGAATTGAGGTCGGAGGACACAAGCAGCTTTGAAACGGCAGACGGCAAACGGCAAACGGCAGACGGCAGACGGCAAACGGCAAACGGCAGACGGCAGACGGCGGTATTCCTTCCACGCAGCTGCGTCCCTTCACGCCAGAGGGGGGCCGCGGATGAGGGGAAGTGGGGCGGCTGCAGAATATTCTTGAGGGGGAGGACGGAAAAATTTCTGGGAACGCCACCGTTTCAAAACGTCAGAACACTATGAATGTGTCCCGTCTTGCACACTTTTTCCATATTCTGGCGAACTTATGAGCTGGGGGAGCGGATGGGGGGGGGAGTGTTACTGATAGAAATGTTTCAAATGTTTCACTCCGTTACTAACCAACAAACACTAGCAAGGTAACACTATTTAACCAACACCAATGAAATCCCAATGAAACGATCGCATTTCATCTGGGGGGACCAGCCAATAGGCCTATGGGGAAGCCAAAACCACAACAAAATGACTGTTTCCTTCTTTCATAATCACACCTCAATATTTATATGTTTAGCATTAGGTTTATATCTAGGGAAGAGGCCATTCCACTTTTGGGGGAGATGCCGCAGGGGACGCCAAATATGAAATTGGGGATGCCTGGCCTCATATGTGATCCATGTAGAAGCGCCACCCACTCAGGCTTTTTCGCAGGATTTTCTTTCAGACGGGATAAAAAATGCTCGGGATGGGTGCTGTCAAATTTTGCTTGGCTATTCCATATAACTATTATAATAAATAACCCCCCAATGTGATCAGAGGTTTGGGGTTCCATTCGTACTTGGGGGGGAGGGGGACCTCCCACTGGGGAGGTTCTGGGAAAATCACTGCACCCACTAGCTGATGAGGGGAAGGGAACTCTCGGGGAGTTGCAAGTAGGAGCACCCCGCCCCCACGCAAAACGCAGTGCTGTCGTGAGAAAATTAGAGGGTACCGGTATGGGGCCGTTCACAAATTAGAAAACGCTGAAAAACGGTTTTTTGGATCCCACCCACCCCACCTATCGGATGATAACGGAAGGCTTAACTACCCACCCCAACGTTAGATAACATTCAAACTTTCGACCACCCCACAAAATTTCCCAAAATGTCAAGAGATCTCGGGGGGGGTGATGACGGAATTGTTTCCGGCCAAAAACACATTTTTATCTTGGCGGCACCAAACATCATCCAATAGGCTTATTGTACAATTTTTGGGTTTGTTATATAACATTATGTTAAACCACCCACCAACCCCGTTTAACGCCTCCTAACAAAATCGCGTACCACCCACCTTAAAGCGTTATCTAATTTGTGAAGTCTATGTAATTTGTGATATTTCTATGTTTTAAAATATGCTCCCTAAGATGATACTTTTTTCTCTTTGTGTACAAGTGGCGATGGGGGG
>JAQIWG010007173.1:0-12572 GCA_034695025.1 Chamaedrilus cognettii
CTCAGGCACACGACGTCATGAATATGCATTCTAGCACGAGTACAAGGATTAGTTAACATGAAATTCAGGACAAAAAAAAAATTATGAGCTTAATTTTACAGCATACATTTTTTTTTTACTTAATTACGCTCGTTAAATTAATTTTTTTAGCTTTTTGCGCAAGCCTTTGTAACTTTTGAACTAAAATATCTTTTCAAATGAAATTTGGTGGTCTTGTTGCAGATTATCTCAGCTACAATCCTTGCAAATATGAAACAAAAATCTGAATTTTTGACTGAGTTATCGCGATATCGCTAGGGAATGATTTTTTTTGGACTTGCTCTGTATATATGTTTAGCTTCGAGCAATAGACGATGCAATTTTTCTAAGATTTGTGTCGAAACGTCTTAAGGCTTGGATGCTATCGTGACTAAGGCGTTAATCTCAGAGTCGTTGGTGTCTTGTTGCAGAGAAAAGTCTGCGTATCAGTGATCTCACTCATCAGGTGGACCCAGAGTGGAGGGGAGATCTGTAACACCGTAACTTCTCCCGAACGATGAGGAACGATCACTTGCGCGCTATGATATAATATCTGGATGTGACGTTGGACTGTTTTGAGGAACAAGCTTTTGAATTCCAAAGCAACTGGATCAAGAAGTTGAAAAACTTCTACTTAACTTAAGCTTGAACTTAAATCAGGGCCAGCTTTGACTTAAACTTAAAATCAGGGCCAAACCGAAGCGTGATCGGATATTTCATGCTGTGTATTGAGTGCTAATAACCTTTTTAGTAATCTTTTAGTAGTTTTAGTAGTTTGGTTGACAGCGCAATGTCAATTGTTAATACTGTGGAGTGGTGGAGTGTGTCAGATTGTATTCGTTTGTTTGAATAGCGTGACACTTTTGGTAGAGTATTTTGTTTACAACTTAAGTCAATTGACCCAGTGGCATAGAAATATTATTTTATCGACCGGTGAATATTGTGATGGGAGAGTAAAGAGATGCTTAGTTCCGTTTACCTCGAAGCATTGTGACAATTTGCTGAGCATGTAGGCTTTCGTCATTTGGATCCATAGGAAAGTGAGCGTGTGAGTTTCATAGGAAAGTGAGCGTGAGCTTTCATAGGAAAGAGTTGTGTGCCTTATGGCAAAGTTTTGATACAGTTCTTGCGTAATTTCTTATCGATGCGTGAATTACATTTGAAGGGCTTATGGTGAGTGCTACACAGTCCCAGAAATAGTTTATATCTGAAGCTCTTTGTCAGGGATATAGTTTAGTTCTAAAGCTCTTTGTCGAGGCTATTAAAACGTAATGATATTGCGCTACTGGCCATAAAGTTTCAGTAGCGCACGACCGCTCTTGACAATGCAAAATATTACAAGTGCCATTGCCTCGTCGCATTTTAGGCTCTTATGTTGTACTGGTATTTAGCAGTAAGTTCTTCGGTTGTGAAATGGCGACAATTAAAGAACTGACATATTACGACATGAGAATTAAAACTTTGGCTAAAATTTCTCGTATATAATTTAATTTAACCTAAAGAAAGAATATAGTTCGTTAACACTTTCACGCTGTTCATGAGCTATTTGGCACGCGCATATTTAATTTCAAGTTTGTTACTTAGACAAGAAGCATGCTTTTGAACTTGAGAATTTTTTGCTGAGAACTTTTGAATGATTGTGAATCTTAGTTATTCTCGTACAATTATTTATTTATCTGCACACGGGTGTTACTTTAGACACAATGTTTCCGTATTAAACAGAAAGGATTTGTTCTGCACATTGTGCATGGCGAACAAATTTGTGTAGTAGAAGTTGATTTTGATGTAAATGCAACATTTTGTGATAGCAAACGTTTTACCATCAGGCGCGTGGAATTTTTAGATTTTGCACACGAGTTTAATTTGGCAAAGGTTGTTGCGCATATTTTCTTTCTGCTATTTGAGAAGAATCTGTTGAACTTTTTAGTAATGATTGCACCTATTACACTGGCTGTGCGCTGCTGTTCATTGATATTTGTACCATGCAGTAATTTGAATACAAAAATCAAGCTTTGTAATATTACTTTATAAAATGATGATTGTGAACGCTTGAATATTAAATGCACACTTGAACGTTCCAATAATGTTAAGTTTTTGGTGTGGGTTTTACACTTCAGCGATTGGTTAAGTTTAAATTCATCGTCATACTTTATTACTTATCATTTACCTTAAAATATTTGTCTGATTAAGTTTTGTTTGGTGGTAGGCATTCTATCATAGATTGATGTTTGTAAATGGATATATTTTTCAGTATTTGTAACTTCGTTTGTGTCTGCACCAAAATAAGAAACTTTCATTTGTTTATTGGTAGTATTTGTCAGTGTTAAGCTTAGTAAGCGTAGTACGCTAAAATAAATTTTTTTGCCAACTTGTACGCCTAATTTGAAATAAATTATCGCCTAAAATGAATGGGCGAAGCATTACGCGTTAAAATCGACTTTGGTAATGTAGGCCGACATGATTTTTAAAGATCGAAAATTAGCAGATTCACTGTTACTACTCCTACTTTATAAGACACAGGTATACCGCTAGAACTATTTTTCAGGTCTGAACTGAAGTCTGCATATTGCAGAGCAATATTATGGCTGTCAAGTGATTTATCAACTTGTTCTTTCACCATTCAGTGTAGCCCAGTTATTTGTGAGACTCTCTTCAATGTAACGAAGCAAAGTAGGCGTATTGAGCGATTGAGTGAAATGTTACCGTAGAGTTTTAGTTGGCAATTGGTTTTTGCAATGATTCTGAATATTGAAGGCTTCGAAGCTATGAAAGAAATTCTGTGATTTAATTTTTTGTTGAAGATTTTTAGGCTCCGATTTTTGAAAGAAGCGATCACTTTTAAATACTATTAAAAGCTTAGTCGCATAAATTGTGAGCATGTTAAATGAAAGACCAAATTAATCAAACTCGGTTGTCAATAGAGAGTTTAAATTCGATCTCGATTATTATGTCATTCAAGCAATGAAAGCAGTGAAAAATGGATCTAAGGTCTATTTCACGAAGCAGCGATTTGATTGGTTACACGAAAATAGATTTGCGATCATTTAATTAACTCCACTGAACAACTTTGTATAAATATCACATTTGATATCTACATAAGTAGTTCATTCACAGATGATAGTTGTCTGTTTTTACTTACTCGAGTGTTTCATGGTTTTGCTAGATTTATTTCAGAACCGTGGGCTACAGCTTGAACTGATTGTTGTGTAGGTGTAGTCTATGATTTCAGTTCTAAGACTTAACTGTGGCCTTAGAGGCATCACTGAACTAAAACTGTTCTTTTTTACTACCATATTGTGTATAATTGGTTTCACTTGTGACTTTCTGTAGTGTAATCGACGGTGCACATGCAAATGTCTCTTCAGTTGTGTTAGCTATGAATGATACCGTAATGATATCGATTTAAAATTCGACAAAAAATTTTACTGCCAATTCTAGAGCAAATCCTTGCTCGTATCAGGCTCGCATGCCAGATACTTTAAATATTTCTTGAAAATGAATTTAGTTAGATGATGTTAAGGAACTATGTTCCTGCAAAATTTCATTAAAGACCTTGATCTGTGATTTTGCATTTCCTCCAGGACATTAACAAAAGCATGCTGTTTTGTTCATCCTATTTTTGTAATGGTTTACGCCACTTAGTGCTTATATTATCGTTAATATTTCTATAAATTGTGCTTTTTGCTTTAGTTGATTGATTTAGTTAAGTTGATTTGTAATTGTTGATGCTGAGAAACTTGCACCATTTCTGATACTTCTGAGCTTATTTTTCACTGCTTCACTGAAGTTTTCTTTGCACTATTAGAAAATGAATATAAAATAAATTCTTCCATGCAGAGTTGCATCCGTGCTTTCTTTTCAGGTATTGTAAACTAACTCCTAGATTATTATCATTAGTAACACGATTATATTTAATACCTTGCTATGTTAAACTACTGTGACCAGCAGTGTAGAATATAAAAAATCTTCATATTTATGAAGACAACCGTGTAAACAACCATCCAAAAACTAGATATCCATCTCATCAATTGATTTAATAACCAAGAAATGTTGGACGACCATTACAAAATACAGTGCATCTTAAGCGTATCCTAAAGAGTAATAATAACGTAGATTACAGAACTTAGGCGTCTAAACGCAGGCACTGTTCGCATTCAAATTTAAACCTCTAAACATACACACTCCTTACATTCAAATTATATCACATACTTATTTAAAGGCAAACATTTCGCAATGAAAAACTAGAATTTAAATCACAAAAATCAATGTTTGAAAAGAATGAACAAAATAAACTCGAGACTGTCATATTGTGACTGCTTTCGACATTTCACTCAGGCGCATGTGGCAAAAAACTAAATTACATTTCCAATCTTCTATCACAAAAATTTACAATAATTTCAATACAGAACAAAAAGCATGCAAAGTTGCTGATAGCTCTTTGAGTTACGCTTATATTGGACATCAGCTCTTTACTAATGTCCAATTCTTAATTTAATCGATCAACTAAGTGTTACTGAACCCTGAGCAATAAGTTGTATTTGATACGCGGTTGGCCCAAAAAAAACGATCTCACACTTCGCACACTTCAACGTGTATCTTAATAAGTTCCATACATTAAGAGTGCACTTTCAGCATGCAAAACAGGCATTATCATGCCTAGTAATATTTAAAACTTCCCTAATTTTATGCAAACTAACATATGTACGTTTCAAAGTCAAGTGTGGAAGTATGCAGAAGTATTTTTACGGAACACCGTGTAATATTCCAAGTACCGGAAATTAATTCTTCTTCTAGTTCTCATAAAAACAGAATTATACATTTTACAGCTGATTCAACCAGTCATGGAATGCTTGTGCCACAAAGACCGACCTAGGCACTGCTGCAAAACATGAAACGTTTACTGCATGCTATTTTCATGGCTTTGCCTCTTAGAAGTTCTGCTGCCAATCCAAATTTTGAAATTTCTGAAGCCTGCGCATCAAATACATTATAGTTTATGTGGAGCTATTTTTGTGCATAAAATTTTCACAAACTTAACCGATTTGCAAAATTCGCTAAAACTACATGCAAACAGCAATTTCATGTTTTACTGTATACACAATTTGATTGATTACATCAAGCTTAGCCTCTGTTGAAAATTTGACTAACTAAACTAACCGCCTTTTTTCGTCTAATCTCTTAATGTCCATGTTTTCACATAGGTTCAGACGTATGCTCCCTTGTGAGGACTGCAGGAACTGGGTTTTTAAACGAGACCGTTGTGATGACTTCTAGATCTTTGCATCGATGTGAAGCAACGATTATTTCAGAATAATTACGGACGATACTATTTGCGAAACTTCGCGGGAGACTATTTGTGAAAACCCTTTCAGAAGGCACACTCCTCACTGTCCAGCAATAACGTAAGAGGCGCTCTCTGATTTGTTAGTAACATTGGATTGACGATCAAAATCTCAACATTAGTTGGCGAATACCGTTCTCACGATCTCAACCGCACTCAGTGCATCCTGCGACCAATATATAATCGCAATCAGCACATATGACCCTTAGGGCTAGTTGTGCAACCGAGTCGTTCCATGACTATTTGATGTAATCACCGAACAAAATTGATGCCACGATCCAATCAGTTCGCGTGAATTAGATCTCAGATCCGATTTCGACTCGCCATTATTGGCAATTCTAAATTAGATCTGAAATCACTTAAATACCCCAATTTAGCATGAAAATTTTGCTGCTAGCTATTTTTACGGTTGAGCTTAGAGCTCAGAAATTTTGCTGCACTTAATTTTCAAATATTTGGAGGATTGCTCACTATAAATACATATACAGCTCTATTTCAGCGCATGTAATTTTGCGAGTTTTACCGATTAACGAAATTCGCCAAAATTACATGCACACACAAATTTCATGTTTTACAGAATCACTCAATTGATCAACTTGCCCTTAAGAACTAGCCGTAATCTATGCATACCACCTTTAGGATCTGACCGTAATCTGTGCAAACGACACTTACGATCTCAACCACAGTCCGCGCATACGACCCTTAGAGTCTCAACTGTAGTCAGTGAATGCAACCCTTAGTATCCAACCGCAGTCGGTGCATACGACCCTCAGACTCTAAGCAGGTGTATCGGCTCAGAGGGAGGACACAGCCCAGACCTCGGGGCGAGCGCCTGCTGCTCAAACTCAAGCAGCTGTCCCATGAAGTTGATGTTGGGCGCGACGATCGACCGGCGCTCTTTGACAAGTGAGAAGGCGTCTGAGAGCGAGCGCTGAGAGCGAGCGATCAGATAAGCGAGCACGATGGTGGGCGAGCGAGATACGCCCGCCTGACAGTGGACGAGGACTCGCCCTTTGGACTCGAGAGCGCCATCTGTGAGCGAGCAATGAACTCAGAACGTTAATATCTGCAGAACTTGCCTAATTTTTTTTTTTTTTTTTTTCTTTCTTTTCAAATGTTGAGTTTGAACGTTGTCAAGTTAGGATCTTTCAATATATAGTTTTTCAATAGCTGTCAACATAATCAACAACATACATGTAATATCTGTTAGTCCATTTATTCACAGAGAACCAAGAAATATTTTTATAGCAAGTTTGCATTGCAATTGAAAGGAACTATTCAAAAACAAAGAGACCCGCCTTAGAGTAGCTTCACCATTGTTAATTTTTAGCTGCAAAAAAAAATCTAAAAATCTAAAAACATAATCCAAATTCAGCGCTCAAAATAAACAAAAGTCGCATTATAGTCAATACCGCCTTCCATGTTATATTACTCAAACCTTAATGGACACGCGTGTAACCAATTTTCTTCTAAGTCTAACATTTCTAGTCAAACAGTTGTCGATGTACCGCAATTAAGAAGCTTTGAAAGGCCTCGTGTGTGTTATTTCGTTAGCTCACCCATGAAGTCGATGGCCTCTGCAAAGTACTGTTTGAGATTCTGACTTCCGCTGTCCGAGGCCGGCAGACGCAGATAGCGAATGCCTTGCTCCTCAAAGTGTAGCGGCAGGTTGGCCGTGACGTTGAGCACGTGCGTTATACCGAGAGCCGTGAGACAGTCCAAGCTGGACGCATCGCGATAATTACCTGCAACACGCAGTATACACTATGTAAAACACGCTCTATGTAATATGCTTAGGCCTTATGCCTCGTTTTAATTTTTGCCTCTTTCAGTTAATTGGAGGCCAGAATCAATCAGGGGCAATCATCCCTCTTGCCTCTGAGGCACTTACTACACTCTCTGAGGCCATAGTTATTTTGTCCTATATTATGTTAATGATCATGCTTTCACATTGGTTAGACTTTTGCGCCCTGGTGAGGACTGCCTGAACTGTGCCTTTATGGTTGGATGCCCGTCCTGACGCCAATCAAAAAGATAATTATACGGAACAGCACGCAATATGCATATGCTCCAAATCAAATTCAATCAAACTTTTTTTCTTGTGGTTTAGAAGAAAAAAGATACAAAAGCAGTATAAAAAATACAGCTTCAATTACAGTCTAAGAGCTGAACAAGACTGCGTAGAGTGTTAGATCCCTGAACACATCCTTCGATTATAAAACTAATTTTAACTAACACACAATATGATTTGATTCAGTGTCAATGCGATTTATATTTTAATATTGTCTTCTAAAGAACCTATATTAAATTGTATCTTAAGTTTTGCACCGTTAGACAGTGAGCATCCATCATTTTGATAATAAATACGTTCAATTACCTTAGCAAAAAGCGCTATAGGGAAAGAAATGCCAATTACCTACGCATCCTTATCTCCCAACAAAACCAAATACACCTCTTATCATCAACCATCACAGTATACTATCAATTCATGATCGAGACTAAAGTTCTCGAGTCCCTTAATGCACAACTAAATATAACTATCATCACCTGTGATCAAACTTGTTTCAGGCTCAATCTAGATAAACTCAAGCCCACAAAATGACCCAGCAAATAGCTGCCACAAGAAAGCAGATCTCTTCAGAAATCAGTCGATAAACCATGTAAGCTGTATAAAAATAATTTTTCTCCCAGGCAATTAACTGGGTGCCCGCTAATCATCCGCCATTTCCTATCAGTACTCGACATTACCGATATAAAATTTTATTTGTCTTGAGTATTCGATCAGTTAGTCAATCAATAGACTTTGTCCTGAGCAATCTATCAATTAATTTAATCAATCAATTTAGATTTTTTTGTCACCAATTAATGAATTAGTCAATCAATTTAGATTTTTTTTATCAGCAATCAATCACTTAGTCAATCAATACATTTGACATTGAGCAATCAATCACTTAGTCAATCAATACATTTAGCGTTGAGCAATCAATCAATTAGTCAATCAATACATTCGAGATCGTACCGATGACAACGTGGGGAAGAATTTCAGAGGCGACAGCCGTGTCGATGTCGACGTTCAGTTCAGGAGAGGTTGGGCTGAAGAGAAGGGGAATGTTGGTCGAATCCTCTTGTGCCGTGCACATGTTAGCGTACTGCTCTTGAAACGCCTTCAAGCCACCTGAAATAATTATACACCATCACGCGTTATTATCCTCGCATATTTAAACATCAAAGGCACAATAACTTATCAATTCTATTAAATTTATTACTTTAATCTATAAAATATCCAAGCTTACGTGACTCAGACAAATGCGACATTGACAGAAGTGGATGACTACACTTAGAAAAGAACCTACTAAATGTACAAAATTCATAAAATATCCACGCTTATGTGACATAAAAATGCGACACTGATACATGTTATACTCAGCAATAAACCCACAAAATAAATTAACCTAGTATTTGAAACTGCGCGCACAAATCACGATCTACAACTGCATATTTCAATTACAACTGCACATTCTCTGAATAACTGCGCACTGAAATATGCCCTGATACAAATACAGTGAGATTGGTTTTGAATTTGACAGTTTAACGAGTTTTTCGTGTGTAGTAACAAAAACTATATACAGTCCGGTTCTGTGCGGAGGGCCACGCTCACCGCACCCCCTCTTCAGTCATCATTTGCAGCTCGCCCAGGGAGCCCTGGACTGCAAGCAAGGCTCTGTTTTTTCAAAAAAAAAAAAAAAAATCTTCTTCTGTGTTCGAAGGGATCTGCTTTTTCTGTTTGTTCCTCGGCCTGCAAGGGGCACACAACGATTGAGTCTCACCAATGAGAAAGCGTGAGTTCTTCCCCTGCTTGCGCAGACAGTCAGCGATCAGCTTAAGCGGGTGAGTCGCGCACAGTTCCCCGCAATCTGTCGTTTCCTCATCATACACCACGATCACCGCCGTGGCCTCCAGCTGCCGGTACAGTTCCTTTCCCTCCTGCCCGCTGATCACGTCCACCAGTCCGATCTTTCCGTCAGCGAGCCGCTTCTTCGTGATCCGATCCGAACAGCCAATGTTGAGGGCGCCGACGACGTGGTTGGCGTTGTACGCGATGAAATTGCGGCAGTCAAGAACAAGAAAAAGCTCGCAGTTGTTGGCGAGGGTCGCGAGGTCGCGAGGGGTGATGCCGTCCATGTCGGACACGCGCACTTCGGGCACCGAGGCGTCTTGGCGTTCAGCCAAGTTTTGCTGGCAGGATGCCAAATCTTCTTTCTGGCATGGTGCCACGTTTTCTTTCTGGCATGACACCAACAAATTACCGTTGCTTTCGAGGACGATTTCGGATGATGTTTCCGCCTGAGGCGTTTTTTCTGTGATGACATCCGACGTTTCGGATAAACGGAAAACAAAACCTGCTGAGCCATCGAGGGGCGTTGATTTCGACCGACGTTCGGACTTCGACTGGGAACACTGACCAATCGAAATTCGCGAAACGTTGGAAGCGGACTTCGTCGAAATAGATCGTTCAGATTTTGGCGTGGCAAGAGATCGGGCAGCGGCGGGCGTTGATTTCGGAGAGGGGGGCATGATTTTTGGCTTGCCGATGGCTGTTCCGTAGACTGACAAATTGATGGCAACGGACATGGATCGATGAAGGATGGCAGCGAAGTAAGTGTTGAAGATAGTGTAGAGGATGGCAAAGGCTAGTTGTCGGTAGCGAAATAGCTGCACCTGAGAAATAAAATTCAATTGTTGACAAAATACCATCAATGAAAATCAACTCGGACAACTTTTGTTCTTTATTTAGTGGTAAGTTTAGTCATTTTGTCTCAACAATAATAATATCATGGACAACATTTTGTAGTATGATCATCATCCGGTTGTAGTATCAAAGCGGTTGAATGAGCTAGAGAGAAGAAAGAACAAACACAAACGTTCACTCTGAAATAAATTCAGAAGAATTGAGCCTAAGCGGACAAAAAATAAGAGATGTTAAAATGCAAGCCAACCTTCAGTTGTTGCGGTCCAAGTCCAGTTAGGTTCTCAGTTGAATGCATGAAGCCGATCCAAATTTCCTTTAGAAAAACAATCCGACTCAAATCCCTCAACAAGTCCTAAAATGTCAATAGTGGAGCTCTGTATTTTCAGAGCACCAGTTACGCTTTCTGATTCTTTTGCGTCAAATTTCTTCACTTTCAATTCTATTGTTTCTTATTATTTATTGTTGTTGTTCCCTTCGGTTATCCGGTTTCATCAACCCGTAAAACTACGACAACAGCCACGGATCTGGGGGGGATAAGACTAGCAAAAAATAAAAAAATTGGTCATTCGAGGCAGTGCTATTAGAGATCTTGCGCAAACTTTCCGCGCCACTTATATACTTCTAACAAGTACGCATTACGTCACCCGGCTATTCCTGTGCTACCTTAATTACCACACCGACCAATCACAGCATTTCAAAATGATGTAATGCACTAAATTGTAATTTTTATTTTTCCGAATGTATAAAATGGGTGACACAACGCAGGTTCTTATTGGTTCTGCGTTTGGGTGTGACTGCAGGAGTTTTGTAAGGATAATGAAGGTCATGGAAAATGTGACCAATAGAAATCTACTACGTGGTACGTATATTCAATGTCTGAGAAGCAGACCCTGGCGATCTATAATAAGACTATTGCGTTTCATGATAAAAAAAACTTAACGTAATAATACACTACACCGCACGAAGTTGAGAATAGACAAACCAATCAAAATAGTTGATAGTAATAAAAGACGATCTGCCATTGGTCATAATCGTTCTTTTTACAATTTGCGTATGTATCTTCAAGTTAGTTACCTGATTTGTACCTGCCGCCGCGCACCAATTAATATGCCTAGCGCGCAGGCCTTCTTGACAATAGCATGTAGGCCTGTATTATGTGAGCTAGGCGACGCAAAAACCTATTCATAGTCACGCTCCACATAAATGCGCCTAGTAGGCCTTTGACGCTTGAACGCTTTGCTGAGTAGGCCGTTTTGCTAGTTTCCATAGTAGGCTTACACAAAATATTAAATAATTGATGAGCCTACATGTATATAAGCCTATGGGCTATAATAGGCGTAGCGGTGGCGGCGTAGCGGTTTCATTTTATGGGGGGCAGACGGTGCCAGAGACGTGTTTTAGGGGGGCATTGCCTCCTCTAAAAAATACAAGGGGGGGACAATGTTTAGAACTAATGTTAGAAAATATATGTTAACATGTTGGTATTAGTTACAGTGTAATGGAGCTATGGATGATATGATTTATCAAGGGGGGGCAAGAACGAAATTCAAGGGCGGAGTGCTGCCCCCCTCCCCCCATACAATTTTAAGGGGGAACATTTTCCCCCTCTAGCCACATTAGCGCGCCGCCACAGGGCGTAGGCTATCATGGACCATTGGCGCTCAGCATAAAGTACGTTCTCGCCTGCATGAAGTAAGTTGTCGGCAGCAAGAACAATTATAGTTGTCGGCAGCATAAAATAAGTTGTCGGCAGCATAAAATAAGTTGTCGGCAGCATAAAATAAGTTGTCGACGGTATATTGTTGGCAGCATAAAAAAGAAGATGTGTTTCTGCACAAAGCAAGTTTGTCGCACACCCGCAGCATAAATTGAGCGGGCAGCGGCATAAAACAAATTATTGCCGTATGAGTGGCCCTCGAAGATTTATTTAAATAAAAATGTGACCCGCCGAAGAAAAAGCTTGAGAACCACTGGTCTAGGCGTATCGATGTACGCTTTATTTTTGCATAGGCCTGTAGTTGGGTATATTTGTTATTAAGACACAAACACTCGTGACCTTACTATATAAGAGCTGCGTTGTTGTTGTTGAGTCGATCGGCCATCGCATCTGTTAGTCAGCCCTATGTGGCCAGGGTTACTCCTTCATGTAGGCTACGAGATATTGTATTCGTTATAGCTACGAGATCGCGAATCGATTATCATTCTGCGACGTTGATGAGGCCCGATAATTATGACCGTATGGTTCTGCTGATATAACATATAGCAGTGTTATACTGGCCTGGGTCAAGTGGCAGATGTGAAGCATGATTTAAGCGCGTGAAAAATTAATTGGGACAACGCGATGGTCCATAAAATGATTAGAGTTGGGGTGGGCCGTCGTATGGCCCACTTTTAATTGTACAATTAGGCCTGTAGTTGATTTGTTGCTGCCTGTATTGTTATTGACTTTCCCTCTTGGCCTTG
>JAQIWG010007174.1:0-12572 GCA_034695025.1 Chamaedrilus cognettii
TTATTCAATATCTGCGACTAAAACACAACAATTGAGATGTAACTTCTCGTAGTGTCCTACTAGGTCCTGTACAACATGTACACAAAGAATCAAGATTGGGTAATATTTACAAGTACCTCAGGACACGGACTTTTGGATCTACCCTCGTACAACTCGAATTTTTAATGTTAATTTGCATGCCCAATTCACCGAACTCATTGACACACAGGTCAACCATGGCTTTTATGTGAGTCATTGAAATTGATAACAAAATAAGATCGTCTGCATACATCAGATAATTGAAGCATATTTGTTTGACATAGCATCCCAATTTGCTATTTTCCAATTTAATTAGAACATCGTTTACAAAAACAGCAAATGGTCTCACTCCTGCTGTTAACTTTGCAAAATCTGAGAGTGCAGAGCCCCATTGAACAGCGTTGTACACTTTTCCATACCATTCAATATGAATATGCACAAAACATGCTGGAACATTTCTATCCAATAATTTATTAAAGAGAATAAGTGATTAATTCTATCAAACGCTTTTGTAGGATCCGAACTACATATATTGACCGTCGAGTTATTTTTAGCAAAATGATCAATCATTTTTCTTAAAGAGAAAATTGCATGACTGCACCCAAATTTCTTTTTAAAACCAAATTGTCTGTTAGATGTCCCCAAGTAGTTGCTCACCCATAGAAGTAGAGCTTTTTCAAAAACTTGTGATAGCACTGGGCTGAGTGTAATACCATGAAAGTCTTCTAATGTGCCACAACAACGTTTGTTATCACTCTTTGGTATACGAATCCCAATTGTAGCAGAATATTGCAACGTCGTTTTGTGAACGCTCCGCTAAGACACGGCTTGCGCAAGGCATTAACAATTTGTGTCATCAGCCATGAAATAAGCACTTACTATTAAATTTGATTGAAAATGCAAGACATATGTACAAATATATGGTTAAGAAAGCCAATGCACTCCAGAACAGAATAATTCTGCAGTGAAAGTGACAACGTAGAACGAATTCAATGAATGCGCTATCGATAATGCTGCGTGGCTGTGGTACCTACATGCATGTGCATCTCTGCGTGCTCGCGTGAATGCTAACGGCAGACCCTTGAAATGCTGAGTTGGAAGAGATTAGATGTACGTGCCTTTTGTTCAAGCAACACGGGTTATAATTTCACACAATTCGATCCATCATTGCAGAAGATGCATGACCATAACCAAGCGGTTCTTATTTTTTTAAACACTATATAACTATAGATAAAGCATCATTTATTTTGACACGTCATTTTTGTGAATAGCTTTGTCCATGTCTGCCATTAATTGTTGGAGAGGGGATTTTGACCCCCAGTTCTAGTGATATCATTGCTGGGGTGATCGAAACTCATTGGCCTCAACAATAAATAAACAAGATTAAGAATGTCTTCACAAACTTCAGGCAGGCCCCCGTTCCCATCCTGCTGAAGAGTTGTGCACAGGAAAAAAAATTAATGTGAAGGTTTCATTGCGGGGCCCCCCAGCAAATTTTGACAAATCGATCTCTGTTTAACATTGACCGTGGCTACTTAGCCATAGTGGCCTGGTGCCATAGATGGCATGATTTCACACCAGTACAGGTACTCGGTATGTGAAACATCCAGCGTGCAAAAAGCCTATAATTGAATATTTCTTAATGAAAGGTTGCAAATGGCATTTGAATTTTATGCAGTCCAAATTTTTACCAAAAATGTTTGATTGAATGAAATAATTTTTATTGAGTAATCTGATTTTTATATTGATTAATTTTTTCTGCATTTTAAAATACTGATCGCACTTAGTCGTATTTAGGGTTGCTAGGTTTCATGGTTCAAATAGGGGATACCAAAAATTCAGCATGCGTGCATGATTCAATTTCTTTAGTACAGGAACTGTACACTTGACTGTTAGCATCTGATGAACTTTTCTCATTGATGAACAATTATATTAATGATCGTCAATAATGTTGAGTCCACAAAAACAAAGCATGGTTGAATTTTGAACCTAGTTTGCAATTTTGATTTGGATGGCGGTTTATATTTATGCTGCATATGATACTAGTAATCTATAGTATTTTTTTACAAAATTTTTCTAACTTATAGTGAACTGTGGATCTTACCGCACAGTAGCTTACTTTGATGCTTGTAATGACGTGCTATTTTTACCTGTGTCGGTTGGACTTTTACAGCTCCTATTTAGACTTTGCATGACGTCATCGTATTTATTTTCTTTCTCTATTTTTTGTTTGATGTGCTGCTGGCCCGTTTCGAGGAGAGGCGTGGCAGTAGGGACAGAACTTTTCCGAAAAGTTACTGTATTATGTTTGAATAAATGGTCAACCCCAGTGAGTGGGCTTTCAATCCTCGTGAGTCGGTCCCCCCAGAACCATGGGGAGAAGAGATGGAAAAGATTAGGGCAGAACGTTTTTTTTAACTTCTTTTTATTGTCACTGCTTTACCTGTTACTTAAAACCTGCCACTTGACACTTACTGTCTGAGTGGGCCCTTCCAAGGCCATGGGAGCCTCTCAGTTAGCGGGCCTGGGGGGGACTTCCGCCGGCCCCTGAACGTATCTTAAAATAAGTAACACCCGACAACCTTAGTCCTACTAATTTTGGCTTTCTTAATGTTTTTCTGGTATTTTAAAGCAATTCTGTCTGTCTATGTACGTACTTATTTGAGCGTTGTTACTTAGGCATACCAAATTGTCATACGTGTATTCTATTTCGTATTAATATTTCCAAGCACATTTAGATTTATAGTACTTGCATGATGCGTAGATTCTGATAAACTTGGTGGCGGCCATTCTTCAGCGGTGATTCTATTCAAGCGGCAGCAAACTGCCGTGTGAGCATATTGCTGTCGCTGAGCTGAAAGATGGCGGAGGCTCACAGTGCAGTGGCGTTCAGCTTCAGTGTCACGCCCGATGGTGTTGACGTCAGAGTGAATCATGAAGCGTTCAAAGCTGTCTGGCGCAGTGGGCTCCGATCATGGAAGAAGAGCATGGGACGATTCAAGGTCTTCTCATAAAAAGCATAAAATTTTGTATCTTATTTAAAGTATTTTTGCTTATTTTAATATTTTTTTATACTCTACATCCTTTAATTTTGCAGATAATTTTTTATGCTTATATCACTGACAATGCTGTTGAACATTAAAAACGACTTTGTGACGAAAGTTTAGACCTCCTCTGCCTGTGCACTCTGCATGTCGATCATCTCAAAGCTCCCTATTAGCCTCTTTGTCTACTTTACACTGTCGATCTAATCAGCGCATAACTTTGCCCCGGTGTGTCGTAGAAGGCAACTAATGAAGGGGGAGCGGTTCTGTGTGGCCTCCCTTGCACAGAACCTGACTGTACTGGTATATATAGTCTTTGTGCTACACATTAAAAGCTACTAAGCTACAAAAAGCAAAAGACATATAATTCATAGTGTCATAAAGTTTGCGTCTTTGCTTCTCTGGTATACTCTCCAACACTAATCTATGTCATTGTGCAGTTGAAGAAGGAATGGATAACCTGGACATGAAGAAAACTATGCTTCCCAAACGTAACTCTTGTTCAGTGGATAGCCAAACACAACACCCGGCTCAACCTCCACATAAAAAACATCAAAATACCAACAATGCAACACCCAAGAATCATAGGACTAACCTTCGATCCAAAACTCACTTATAACCGGCATATAACAAACAGAACATAAAAATCATGAAAAATCATCAACCTCCTAAAATATCCTAATGTGTAGTAAGTAATATCCTAAAAGCTCTAACATCAACGAACTGGGGAAAACAAAACGAAGCAATAGCAACCACCTACAAAGCCATCGCCCGCGGCCCGCCCAACAATATAATATGCCAGCACCATCTGGTCACCCACAGTAGCAAAAACAAACATAAAAAACTACAAACTGTCAAAAACACTACACTTGAGTCACTACAGCAGCACAGCAGACAACGAACAATACCTACCTGAAAAAACACAAATCCTTCCAATTGAACAACACCTGAAGCTTCACGCCTTTCTACAAAAACACAAAACACGAGATACCTCACACCCGCTACATAGCCTCATTCTGACCTCAAGTCCTCCCAGAACAATCAGACAACCAATATTTCAGCACAGCAACACATACTTATGCCAAATGAGCACAAATCCAGCTACAACAGAAGAAACAATCCAACAAAACTTTATAACTATTCATATCTGAGCAGTACAGAAATACCTACACGAAAGAGAACCAAACAAAATACTCCAGCAACAGGCACAGGACATTCACAAATCAGAAGAAACACTGTCACGCAAAGCAAGACGTACCCGTCCGTTCACAACTCCGAACAGGCAAATCCCCCTTTTACTGTTGACGTACAAAAACAAGATAGATCCACAGACACACTCATCACCACAGTGCCCACTATGAAAAACAGACCTACGCACAACCACACATCTTTTCAACTGCCCACAAATATATACACCACTCAAACCTATGGATCTGCAGAAAAACCCTGTGGGTCGGCGTCTCTGCTGGGAGTATGGGAACTGCGGCTGGCTGATCCCTGAGGCTGAACGGGGCGAATCTGGGCCCGACAATCACGGATCTGGATTGGGTCGCCACCACCACCTCATTCATTGCAATGACTGAAATTGAGCTCTCAGGACATATCACAGTCAATGACTACTCAATAATATTGCTTTGTGCAATAACATCTTTCTTTAACTGAATGCTCTTAATTAATTCTGTTGTTCAGTTAATTTTGCATTTAAGTTTGTGTTGCATTACAGAACAGCATAAAGAATGGTGTGTATCCTGCATCACCATTCAGCTGGGTGTTTATTTTCGCTCTGGTAGTTGGGCTACACATTGCTGGCATCGACATCTCATTTGGATTCATTGGCATGCTCATGATGATGTCTGGGTATGTAAACTTTTTTCATATTTGTGAAGTAACTTCTCGATCAGTTTTATAAATTAGTTTGGCCGTGAACCAAGTGCACTTGAAATTTAATGAATTCATATTAATTGCTTTATTTTAGGCTCTTGTTCCTTGAATCTTGGGAATGGCAAAACCTGTGTTGTAGAATTTTGAACACCTCACTATTTGTTTTCAATATTCACCACATCAAAATAATTATTGTGAGATTTTCAGCGCGACGTTATTCGACGTACTGACTGTACATACTCGTTGGACACAGTGTGGCTTTCAAGCGACTTTCATCGATTTAGACTATGCTTAGAGGCTGAGCAAGGGACCTTGACGGACACTCAGAGAAGATAATTTGTAACAAGAGCACCAAATTTCTTTTGAAAATATTTATTATTTCAAAAGTTACGAATGCTTTCCTACAAAGTTCAAAAATAAAATTAACGAGCCTAATTAAGTCCAAACAATAGTAATGTATTATAATTAAGATCATGGAGTTTTTATTATTGTGATTTCACTAATACTAATAGGCCTAGTCGTGCTAGAATGCAGATATGTGACATCATGTGGGTGAGAAATCCATGGCCTAGGAGGCCATGTTTACCTGCTGCACCTCGCTGCAGCTCAAGCGCAGGTAGCCTTGTTTTGTTGACCAGCAAGTGGAACGCGTTTAAAATGATCAATTTAATGCTGGCGGAAGTGTGAACAAGTTGTGAGGGCGAAGGAACTGCTCAATTAATTTTTAAGCTACATACACTGAAACAGCTGCAAGCCAGCTACAAACAAAATTATCAGGCTGAGTCAACGTTTAAAGGTTGATTAATTTGATTTTCTTCTCTTTTTTTGAGATTGTTGACAACTTTTGAACAAAAAAATTTTTCAAATTATATTTGGTTGTGTTGTTGCACATCATCACCTCTACAATCCCTGAAAATATGAAACACAAATTTATTTGTGGCTCAGATATCGTGATTTCGTTATCGTAAGGGACTACTTTGTTTCACGCACTTTGTATATGAACTATTATGCTAGATTAGCACGTGCTGTAATCATGTTTTTTCATACATTTGTTTTTCTTTAGAATCTCTAGTTTGTCTGAGCCCTTCAATCTCTATGCTAGTTGGTTTGTATGCTCTACGGGATTCTGGATTGGAGGTATTTTGTTGATACGCTACACATTGAAGGCTCTTCTCACTTACACTGGATGGATGTACGAGCCTCGTAACAAGATGTCACTCCCTACAAAGATCTGGCTTGTACGTTGTATCTACATCGTGTCTCAGAATTAAATGATCAACTAATTTTTGCAATAAATACCTCACGCAACGAGGGTTTTAAAAAAAATTTTATTGTCAATAACTAAAATCAATACTCTGCCTCTGCTAATGTTTTTAAGATTTCATCGAGCGATAAAAAGATACGAGTTGTCAAAGTTGACCTACTCAAAAACACATAGATCTGCCGTGCTGGCAAACCTGGCAAATTTTGTTGGCAATACTTTGTGTTTCAATTCAGTAATTGTTAGCATGTAAAGAATTTTTGAATACTTGTCTTGCCTTGTTGAAACACTTCATGTTTCGACAAGACGGCCATTTATCATTATGCACTCACTGCAAGCTCAAAGTGGCCAGTATAGCTTGAGTTCTAGTTTAATGATTAACAATGAACAATATAGCGAATTGTCTAATATTGAAAGAAATGTCTTACATACCATACTAATATACATTCCTAAATGAATGCATAGTGCATACATGAATTACAAAGCTAAAACAAAATAGGTTTGCATTAACAGCATTAAAAAAATAATTGTGCAGAATATAACTATTTTGAATAAGTTTACTTATAAGAAATATAGTGTCATGTAATTTTCAGCCGTTCCAGTGCATTTGTTACTTTACGAAGTACCGGTTGTACCCTATCAGAACTAAACTCAATAAAAAAAAATTCTCTTTTGAAATTTTTGAAGGGTATAAATATTTTTGAATGTGGTACAATTGTTACATTTAAGTGACATTTTCTAAGTTGTAAATGCCCATTATGTTGTGTTCTATATTTATAGGTTGTTGTGAAGGTGTTTGTTGGACGAAAGCCTCTTTTATACAGCTATCAGGGTTCGCTTCCACACCTGCCAGTCCCAGCACTGAAGGATACCATGAGACGGGTAAGCCTCCGTGTTCTATTTCCGGTAAAGGCACATCTACCCTGCAGGTTTGAAAATTGAAGGATGTGATGCAGGGGAAGAGGATAGTGAGAGGGGAGTGGCATTTGTTACGGTTTGGAAAACGGAACTCATGCTTTTAGTGTTAATAATATGATAATAATAATAATGGGCTAAGAGTTTGTTTAGGCATCTAGTGACGATATTGTGGATCTTCCTTCACCATGGGCATCCATCAAGCGATTGATGAAAACTTAAGACTAAGGGGTAGGAGAAATTGAGCTGGATAGCAGGGTCAGATTTTTCTGTATGCCAGTCTGAAAAAAACTTGATTTATGGTGCGAAAAAATTAATTATGGTGTCCTGGACATAACATTAAACTTGGCCTGGTAGCCTGCCCCTGCTCAGCCTGCTGCCAACATTGGGCAGGTTGGACGGCAGGAAGGGCATCCTGTCCATAAAAATGTGCTTCAACAGGCCATGGGAAAAACAAAACATGACATTGCACTATTGGCGTGCCCCAGTGTCATTGAGACGATGCTAGTGTCGGGGTGTGTTAGAGATGGGCGGGCGGTGGTAGGGAGGGCTGTTGGCTGTGGAGATGGAGCCAGAGTTTGCGGGTCCTACGTCGAGGGGGCCCCTGCGCTAGCTGTGGACCGATGTCATCATCTCTTTAATTGGTTAAGTTGTCATCATCTCCTTGATTGGTGAAGTGTCGGCTTAGTTGTTTTCTCCCCCTGAAGGCTTCTCGGCTTCCGATTTCCCTCGTGGGGCCGGGGCACGTGAGGTCGGGTGCCGCAGACGTCCAACCTGTGCTAGTACGACAAACGGACACAAAGATCTGTCATGTGACAGAACACTGAGGAACAAGTGCTAATTAAAGTGTAATAGGTTTTGAAAGCCTTTGCATGATCTTTTATTTTATGCGGACTGAATATTTTTGAATCCAGATCAAAATGCTGAAGTGTACCAATTGTTTCAATGTCTTGAGGTTAGCAGTATTTGACATCTATTGCAAAGCAATGTTTCATATTTATTTGGAACTACTGTCTATTCGTATATTAAATTTTTTTCATGTTGTTGGTGCAGAGGTTTTATAGATTTATTCTCTGTAGTTTCTGTATAAGGGTACACTATCTGTTTCTGTGGTCAGTATCTGTTGTCGGTTCGTGCACTGCTGACTGATGCGGAGTTTGAGCGAATGACGACGCTGGTTAAAGAATTTGAAGATGGAATTGGTCCCAAATTGCAACGCTATCTTGTCTTGAAGTCGTGGTGGGCGACAAACTATGTTAGTTTTGCTCTATAGTAATTTTCTAAAATTCATGTTTACTAAGTTTGTAGTATTCACTTGCACTTTGATTTAAAAAATGGCTGTGTTCATGCAACTTGTAGACATTGTTTGAAAATTGTGAAAAAAATTTGAAATAAGTAATTCGATAGAATTATTAATCTAAACTATACCAGGTTTGAATGGAAAAGCTTTATCATCTTTACCAAATTTTATTAAACAACCGGATCGTATTAATCGAGCAGCCTTCCAGAAGTTAGCAAGTGATTGTGCCTTGGTTCCATATAGCCTTTCTCAGATTTGAATACCACTGAGAGTCCTTCGTCAGATTGATTGTTCGCTTTCTGCAAGAAGATTGCAAAGTTAGAAAGCATCTTTTTATTGAGTGTATTATCTCTTGTGTTTTTATATTATTTCATGTTCTCAATTTTTTCAATTTGTGAACTAGATTTGGCTTGTGTGATTTTTTTTCAATATTTCCTACAAGGTCTCTGATTGGTGGGAGGAGTATGTGTACCTGAGGGGCCGTGCACCTCTCATGGTCAACAGCAACTACTATGGCATTGTATGTACAGTACTCGCTTAGATTTTAAATATTAATATCGCATGCTGTGATATTAATATCAATAGTTTGCGGAGATCTTGGTCAATAATTTATAGCCATTACATATTGATACACAGATCCATTATTGCGTTTATAGGGCTAATATTTGCTATATTGTGCTTCGCACTTTTAACGCTGAGATTGTCTTTCTCATGTAGATACAGTTTTTGCCAGTGAACGCAATGCAGCGAGAGCGTTCCCTCTTACATGGCTGAAAACATAGATGCAAATTAGGCATGCATAATCCTGATCTGATACACTATCTTGTAGGGGAACCCAGTTAGCTGTCAGTCTGAGATTGCTTGAAGATCACCCCTTGTTAGTTACTCTTTTGCCTTCGTCTAGATCAAGTACATGGCTGTGCATTCCCATGCCCGTTTGCTCTTTTTTTCAGTTTTTAGCAGTTTTACTCTCCATTGCCGCCTTTACCCATCTACATAGTCGCTGTGCGAAGTTCCATTTGCGCAGCATGTAGATTTAAACATAATGTAGCTCATTACGTTTACAGCAATTGTGCTTTCTATAGGCCCTATGCTACTTTCTTCCTCCAATGTCTCACTTGTGCTTCAGGCAAAATCAGATTTAATCTTTCGCCTCAAAACGTGTGAGAAATTTGTATTTTATCCTGGGCAGTTTTTTTTCCATGTTAAGATCGGAAATCTTATGGAATTTTGCAAGGCATTTGATCTCTGAGGGTCTATTTATCTCACATTTCATCTAATCCCTTACCGATTTCTCATCCCATAATACAATTTGCTCTCTTTTCTCACCAGCTTTCATATCTCTTCCATCTTCTCTTCCCCTATCCTACGTCTATGTGTTTGTATATGTAATTACGTACTACGTATGTATTGTTTATTGTGTTGTGTATTGTTATGCATGTGTATTTTTTTTGCGTGTGTGCTGTTTAAGCGTATGTGTGGTGCAGGATGCATGTGTGATGCAGTGATGTGCATTTATGCGTGTGTAATGTGTATTGTTTGTGCGTGTGTAATACTGTGTATTGTTTTTTATGCGTGTATGGTACAGGCTACAGTGATGCGTAAGTATGCATGTGTATTGTTTATGTGTATGTGTGAGATGCAGAATGCAGCATATGTACCTGTGTTTTGTTCATGTGTGTGTGTGTGTGTGCAGGATGCAGTGATGTGCATGTATTGTATGCGTGTTTATCGTCTATGCATGTGCGTGTGTGATGCAGGATGCAGTGATGCGCATGTATGCGTATGTATTGTTTATGCGTGTGTTTGTGATACAGGATGCAGTAATGCGCATGTATCGTGTGTATTGTTTATGTGTGTGTGCGTGTGATACAGGATGCAGTAATGCACATGTATGTGTGTGTACTGTATCTATGCATATATGTGTGAGTGTGCGTGTGTGTATTGTTTTATGTGTGTGCGTGTATGTGTGTGTGATGCAGGATGGAGTAATGCGCATGTATACAACTATGCGTGTGTATCGTTTATGCATGTGTGTAATGCAGGATGCAGTGATGCGCAGGCCGACCACGGTGCAGGCTGCACGTGCGGCCAACATTGTCTACGCCATGCTTCAGTTCCGACGCAGCATGGAGCGCGAGGAACTGTCACCGGTCTGTCCTTCTGCTGCTGCTGCTGCTGCTGTTGCTTCCACTGCTGCTGCTGTTGCTTTCACTGCTGCTGCTGTTATATTTGCCGTGTCACAAACTTTTTGTTTTCTATCTTACTTTTGTTCAAGTACTCTAAGAATCTCTAAGAATCGGTGTTCAGCGGTTAATTTCTGATATAAACAATTTAGAAGCAGATATGCAGCTTTAAAAATTTAACGGAAGTAAAGCTACATACCAAGCGCTTGGGTTTTATTCTGCGTTCATCTGATATTGATGACATGCAGTCCTCTTCATTTTTTGGGCAAGAGCAACCTCTCCCACCGGCATCGACCACCGTTGTTGGTAAAGCTTATTTCTAGACTTTTGGAGCATTCAATTTTTTTTCGTTTTTGAGGGGTTTAGGTTCACCTGTCCATAGTCGACAATTTTTGTTGATGAAATGGTCATTTTTGATCATTGTAAACAAGTGTGAGCATTCATATATAAAATTTACTTTTTGGGGGATTAATTTTTCTTTTCCATGCGGAACTGGCAAGCTGGAAGGGGAGGCGGAACGGATGAAGGCTTTTTCTGTCTTGTGTATAACTTATGGCTAAAGGAGCGAGGGGTGGCGCAAAACATTTTAACTCCATTCCGAATAGTGCTTTCATTGATCATCATATGAGTATACTCATATTTTATAATTGAGTATAATAACAACCGAGTCTGTCGCTAGCCGCTGTCTAGGTTGCATCGTTTTATGCTGTTTGGTTACAAAAATACTTTTAAAACTTGTTTTTATTCGCCCTGCTATTTGACAACCGTTGTATTTTACCCAGTTTTATTACTTTTCGCTCCCACGCACCCTAGTACGAACGTTTTTAGTACTCAATTAGCTTTTAGGCCACTTTTTGGCATCAGTCTCTTACCTATCCTATTATCGCTCACTAGCCCATGCTTTGTTTACCGGTAATCTTGGGCTATTTATCTTGCTGCTGCCACACTCCACTTAATCTTATCATTTTTTAGACCCATCTAATTTAAAGGCTGTCCTGTCCCTAATTCCTGTCCAAATTCGCGAGTCGCCCATGAGTAAAGTGCCTTCCGTCGTAGGTTTTTTTGTGGCTCAGCGTTGTAGGTAGCCTACTAGTATCGTAGAGTGCTAGCTGCATTCTGCAGTATTTTAGAACTTTTTTTTTTTTCAGTTCAAATTTTCTCAGGGTTTTTCCTCCGTTTTAGCACAGCTCCGCCACCCTCCACTAGCCAACTGACTGGCATGCATTGCTGTCGAGGCTGACGTCACACCACCCTTGACAACGGTCCGACTGTCTGCGCTTGCTACACGGCGTCCACCCACCCCCGCTCGGCCCATCTCGCCTACTACCCGCTTCTGCACTCACTTCTGGTTCTATCTTTATGCTTCCTCTCCCTATCAGCTCTCTTGCAGATCGCATGCGCTCATCTTCCATCCTACCCCCCACGAGATGCATACCCCATTCGCTTTCTGATGCCTCCTACACCACACTACTCCGTTTGTCAGACCCTCGTTAGAATTCCATCATATTTTGTTCTCAACGCATCTACGCTTGTTGTCAATAAATTTCGTGCCTCCCGTCGCTCCCTCTGGTTTTTTACCCTCGTCCTACTTCTTGCTGGCGACGTCAAAATAAACCCTGGCCCTACTTCGGCACTACGTCATCTTAACTTTGCTAATTTCAATATTCGTTCTGCTACTTTAACGACAGACTTATACAATAAACCAGAAATTTTGCAAAATCTCATCTCTGACAATAGCAATAGCATTGATTTACTCTGCCTAACCGAAACATGGCTTCCTGTGGCCCCTCTTCGATCTACGATCAACTTGCTCACACCAGTGAACTACTCCTTCACTCACAGCCCATGCCTGCAGGGGAGAGGAGGTAGGGTGGGATTCATTATTGGTCCAGATCTTATTTCTAAGCCCGTCGCTCTCCCAAAATTCTCATCCTTTGAAGCACAATGCATCTCTGTCTCAGCGTCTA
>JAQIWG010007175.1:0-12571 GCA_034695025.1 Chamaedrilus cognettii
GCACCAGCACCCTCTAGACTCGACCCGTGTTTGATCCATCCACATCGTCGCCATTTTGTTGTTCCCGGTCCACAGCTCGGGAAAGCCCTACAGTGAGTCAGGGACCAATGAAATCGCGTTATTGGTACACCAGCTAGAGCAATTCGCTGATTTAACACGTGAAAATTTATCAAAAAAACGATACTACGGGAGAGATAGGGAGTGCCACCAGTGTGAAAACAGTCTGCAGTTAAACTTAAATATAATTATGACTATGGAAAGAACATTTCCTTCATCAATTCAGTGTCGCTATTGAAAATTAAAACTCAATTTTTTAACACACCCGGTTATTTCAAACTGGGTTTCACTACTTCAGACTCCGTATTCAACTCAAAGGTGCGATTTCTCAAACGCCTCACTTCATCACCCGGTGCGCAAAAGAATTGGTTTGCAACCCAGAGCTCCACGAGCGCCATAGTCGGCGGACAACAATCTAGTAACTACTTATTTACATAAAAATGACAAATGTACCCACCACTTTCTAGAAACTGGTAGGTACGTAGAGTTTGTGCCAAATACTTTAAAAAAGTGGTGGATACCAAACAATTTTTTTTTGTACCCACTACTTTCAAAATCGTGGCGCCGCCCCTTCTCACAATTGCTATATACAGTCCTATTTTATTCAAGAGAGCCAGCACAGAACCGCTCCTCCTTTTCTTTAGTCACCTTTTACGACAAGCCTGGGATCACTGGGCTGCAGGCCAATTCTTTGTTCCCCGGCCTGCCGGGGTAGTCCCTTATTTGAGGTCATTTGTCTCGTATCCCTTATGAAGTGCGCAAGGGACACTAATTGTCCCTTGTTTGGCCCCGGATCTGAACTTCACTTATGCAATTGCAACAAAACTGTTGCCTAATCACAGAAGAAGTAGTTTTCAAATAAAATATTACTACAATGTAAGACATGATTTCATGTATTGTATTTGGTTTTGTTTTAATCGCGCGTGAATCTGCAGCGAAAGTATTTTAGGCTACTGTAGCACATTGTATCATATATCATGTTCCGTTGTTCATGTAGCCCTGATAAAAAAATGGATTTATGTTGCATGCTTAATTTTTGTTGTCCCTTATTCAAATGATGAAAATCTCGCAACCCTAGGTGGGCATGATGGTGGGGCCCGCCCTGGGTGGCGCGCTGTTCCAGCTCGGCGGGTTTATGATGCCCTTCGCGGTGTTGGGGGGGTTCATGCTGGTGTCCGTGCCCGTCAACCTGTATTGCCTGCCGCGCACAGACGGTGAGTCGCGCTTTCTGGTTTTTGGTTGTTTAGATATTGTGCCTAGATATTTTATGCTTGTTGGTTAAATAACATTTGAAAATGAAATGCAGTTTGAGTTTAACGGTGCATGTAGACTTGGGCTTGCTCACTGCTGACTAGTTTGCTATTGTAAGTAATAGCATTATCGTTACTGATCAATATTCATATAAATTTATGGCGTATTAATTTTGACTTAATATAATTATTTACTCTTAACGGACTATGTATAGGCTTATGAATTTAGGTAAATTGCTACGATATGTAAAAACTACTGAACGATGATTGCTCTTTTCTATTTCTCTGTTATTGCTATTCTGTACAGATCTACCATTGGATGAATAAATGCCTGTACATAGGCCATCCCATTATATTCTGTTCTGGAACATTTTGTACTAATCAATGTTTAAAGCACAGTTTGGCTAATTCTAAGAATCAAATAAAGCTTTCGCGATCTGTTTTTTCACGACTGTAAATCTGTTTCAGAAAATCGAGTCGGCACGCAGCCGGTCTCGTTTCTCCAGATCGTGCGCATTCCGGCGATCATCGTCGTGTCCTTCGCCGTCCTGATGTCGGCGCTTCTATGGTCCATCATGGACCCCACCCTTGAACCTCATCTGGCCGTCGTCAGTCCTCTTCTCAATTACTCTCCAGTCTCGCAAGGGAAACGTTGAATTTTAGAAAATGTCTACCTCGTTGTGAGCAATTTTGCTGTGTGTAATGTAATGTGTGCTAATGTAGTGAGTGCAATGTAGCCGTGTGCAATGTACTAACTAAAATTGATCAGGTTTTTTTGTCGTCTGTTCTGTTGATGTTTATATTTTCACACAGGTTTGATGTTTTGCACCCTGGTGAAGACTGCTGGAGCTCAGTTTTTGCGGCCGGATGCCCTTCCCGATGCCAACCAAACAATTATCTAGCACGGGGTTAGCAGCTATAAGCGCTTGTGTGTTTAACGGCCTTACTAAAGGGTCTGTTACGTCATGGTTTTATAATTGCCGGCGCCAGAATTTGAGCTCGTGTTCGAGGCCTTACCTACTATGCTTTGTGCCTCGCAGTGTAATGTATGATATTTGTGCAATGTAGACTATAGTATTTTTAATATATTGCATGTGACAAAAACAGTGGCTGCTTTTAATATTATAGTGCAATGATAATTTTATATCATTGCTATAATAGTTCTTATATCAACAGAATAATTGGATACTAAGTGCGATTTGATGACGAATATAATTTTATAAGAAATAGAATTTGATGATTTTTCTAAATTTTTTGTCAACTCAACTTCTGCTATTTATACTTTTAAATGGTACACGCAATATAAAATGACATTAAATGTACATATTTAGCGAAAGAAACGTGTTCAGGGTTCATCAATGCAATCACGCCGAGTTGTTGTATCTACAGTTTGATCTGAGTCCCTCTGTGCTTGGATTGCTCTTCCTCCTCATGTCAGCCTTCTATGCCGCCTGTTCTCCCCTCTGGGGCTGCATCGCTGATAAAATGGTAAGTGTAGTACTTTGCAAATAGCTACATAATTGTGTGTGAGGATAGTCATCATCATCATCATCATCAATCTGGACAAAAATCTTAACTGTAAAACATGCAATTTTTTGCTGCGTGTTATTTTCGCTGTTTTGCCTCTCAGAAAAAAATCTATGCGATTAATTTTCGCGTCCTTGAGGGCTGGCGATTATAATAGCTGTTGGGGCCTTATTTTCGCTGCATTGAATTTTCATGCGTTTGACAGACTCGCGAATTTAGCCAAAATGACGAGAAAATGTTAAGTTTTACAAGTGTAGAGGGGGGGGGGGCTTATGACCCGGTATTTTCAGTGGAAGTCTAGACTGCTCCATTAAATTGGATGAGGGTACTGATTTTGTGCAAGTAATGTTCAATAAACGGAATAGTTGTGCAATGTGCCTTCAGCTGTCATTCTGTGTCAGGACGACTCGTCACCTATGATAGCCGTGGGGTTCCTGTTATCTGGCGCGGGGCTGCTGCTTCTGGGCCCCTCTCCCCTGCTTGGCTTCGCAGTCAACGACAAGTTAGCCAATTTATACCGCTATTCATACTACCTGATTTATACTATTTATAACACGACAGTCTCAGGGATTAGAAGGCATGACTTAACTAGTATTTGAAATGTAATATTTATCTTTTTAAAATAAAAAGTCGTTTTGAGCCATTTTAGTGTCGTAAGCAGTGGTTGAGAATTTGTTTCAATTGTATTTGCGTGGGTTTGATTATTTATTGTGACAGGATTTATATTAATTTATGAGCTAAAAGCTGTCAAAAATATGTTCTAAATAGTGTTTCATAGCTGATTATTTTTTGTGATGTCAGTGACGTATTTGACATGTGCAGTAGTGTATGGGCTGACATTCTAAGTATGCAGAAATATGTATGGGCTTTTTGATACTGTCGAGCTGTCATTGCTCTAAAGTTTTTGATCAATTTAATTGATCTATTAAGAGATTAAAAATCTGATTGATATTGACTAAGTATAAATATCTATAGTGTTTTTGTTCAAAAATATTTTTCAATTCCCTCTGATTGTCTAAGTTTCCATATGATTCTGTGCTCAAATATTTTTATGTCTGACGGTTATTGGCTTTAAAAGATATTATGTAGCCCTAATATTTCATTGACATCAGTGCTGCTGTGTGCAGCTATCTCTGGCTAAATGTCGTGGCGCTCATTGTACTTGGTATCTCCGTCAGTCTGGCCATTGTGCCCACCTTTGACAAGATTCTCGACTCAGTCGAGTAAGCCATTCTGATCTAATATCTATGGGAACAGTCGTCAAGTTATTCTGGTCTCGAAATTTTGTTGATGAACGATTGAAAATATATTTTGGCTCCATTGATGCTTGCTTACTGAGTTTGATGGTACTTTTGATGAGTATATTTCATATTTGCATTCATTAATGCAAATATTGCAACTCTTTACAATGCCGCAGTTACTGTTTATGATAATTGTTTCATTCGTTGTTGTCGTTCTTCTTCATATTGTTTTTTAGCGCATTTATTATCGCTTGTTTGCGTGAACTCCTCTTTTAAACACTCGTTCTGAGCTGGATATTTATCCCCAAAAAATATTTCCGAACGCTGTGCCATGTAATGATGATGGGCTCGCATTTTTTTACTTATTAACCGATTTGCTTACATGTTTTTTTTTTGTAGAAAGGCGGGTATTGAGGACAGCTTTGGAATGTACAGTTACGTTGCGAGTATATGGGGCGGATGCTATGCACTGGGGTGCGTCTGAATTTCTTCATTGTATATCAGCTACCAAACATTTAGTAATTTTGGGGGGGGGAGTCTTGTAGGCCTATAGCAAAATGAATTTATTTGCAAATTTATGAATTTTTATGATTTATTTTATAAATAACATATTCTAATTTATCAGCGAGTGTGTCAATACATAGTTAATACATGGTATACACTATACAAATGAACGTCAGTCAAAAGCAAAATTAGCTACAATACAAGGCCTATTCATAGGGTCCGTTAAAAAATTAAATTTTTGAAATTATATAAATTATTATTTATAAATTATGAAGTTTATCCATATATTTTGTATAGATCTATATGAGGACCAAAGCTATTGTATTATGTGACTATCAGTCTTCTAACATTGTACAAATAAATATTGATCAATTTATAAAAACATCATTTGCTGGATTATACAATCATAAAAAATATCATTCAAGGTAGCCCTGCATGCTTTTCTGTTGTTACTGTGCGCTGATCAAAATAGTTAATGACCACAGATAGTGTTTTGATGCATTATAAAGTTAAATTTCTGTTATGTCAGAATAATAAAAAAATTAATGCATTTCTTCTGATTTTCTGAGATATGTTTGCGCTGCAGTGAGTTTGTTGGTCCGTCGCTGGGTGGCATGCTCGTGGACAAGGTGAACTTTGCGTGGACGATGACCTACACTAGTGCGGCTTGCGTCGCAATGGTCAGGCAGCATTCACTCGTTCTGATCACTTCTTTCAATGGTTTTTTAAAAATTAACTGATTGTTTATTTTTTGATATATTTCTGACAGAATTATAAAATTATGTGAAATGACATATAGTCGGTCATATTGACCGACATAGTGAGCACTGTAATTTGGTGTGTGTGCATTGATACTGTTGTGATAATGATCTGCTATAAATTTTATGCCTTGAAATTTGATTTTGCTAGATTAATGCCTAGTTCAGCCATTTACGCTAATGTAATATTACCCCTGCAGGCCGGGGAACAAAGAATTGGCCTGCAGGACAGAGCTCCCCGGGCTTGTCGTAAAAGGCAACTAAAGAAAATTGGGAGCGGTTCTGTGCCGGCTGTCTTGCACAGAACCAGACTGTATATAGTCCTTGTGTGCTGCACACGGTCCCTAAAAAAAAAAAGCGGCTAATGCAATATGTAATATCATGTTAATGCTATTTATGCTACACTGTATGCTAATGTTTTTAGCTACTAAGTCTTAAGCTAAACGTTTAATGAAATCTAAATTCACTTTTAATGTCTATGTGCTTAATGCTGATAGTATGCTCAAGAAGTCTCAAACGCTAACTCTGCATCATGATTTGGAGTAAATTGTTGTTTTTAGAAATTATATTATCAAGTGAAAAAGATGTTTGGTGATTTTAATAGCATCCGTTCATTTTCTCTATTTCCGTTTTGACAGACTCAGCTTTATGTTTCAACTGATTTTTTGATTAATATATTACGATGTTAGTACTCAATTTTTATTAGTAAAACTATTATGAAATAATTATAAATATTGGTGACTGTTATTGCTTAAGATTATTGTTTCTTCTATACAATTATTGTTTTGTGTTGCAGGCTATCGTGCTCATCATACATGCCATCTACGAGCGCTGTCACAGACTCGACACCAAAGAGCTCGCCGTCTCCTCTAGATATGCCGACGGAGCGTCCCTCAACCCTGAGCGCGCTCCCCTGCTGCCCGCATCTCTGCCATCCTCTCTAGCCTCCTCGCTCGACCTCAGTGCATCGCGCGGCAGGCACAGTGGGGCTTTGTACGGGTCCGAGCGCAGGCAGCGTCGACGTCACAGCGCGGACAGCATTGACTCTATGGCTTGAGTGTGAGTCAAGACTTCAGAACAAGACTTCGGATCAGACTTCGACAACTTCGGACAAGACTTTCAGACTTCAAGACTTTCGACTTTCAAGACTTTTGGACAAGACTTTGACAGGAATTCTGACAAGACTTCGGCTCAAGAACCGGACCTCAAATTGTGTACGCTTTGGAAGAAATGTCGAATTAAAGCCGCCATTTTGCCCTTCGATTTTATGGTTACAGTCCGCTGATGAGTGAGGGCATAGGCATGTACTGAAAACTATAATATGCTGAGCGGCAAGATGCGGATCGGTGAGGTCACTTGTCTATGCTTTATGCGAGGTCCAGTTCTTGTTCTGTAGTCTTTAGTGCGAGTGGACCGGGATAATACATCCTAGAGAAATACGTGCACAGGGAGAAATACATGCACAGGGCTTCCGGTAAGTTGTTTTTTTGTGGCGTCCAGACGCCAAATCAAAGGCGCTTCGTCGACGCATCTGGCGTCCAGACGCCAAAGCTCGGGCGTTTTGTCGCCATGAGAAACCAGGATCTTCACTGTTTGGTATCGCAGCCATGGTTGTACTTACACAATGGTACATATGATACAATTGCAGCGACGCCGAGACTCTTGAAATCTGGCGTCTAAAGACGCCGGAGCTACGATTTTTTGGCGTCCCGCGACGCCGGGGCTATGATTTTTTGGCGTCTGGGTCAAATTTTGTGGAGTCATAGACGCCGCGACGCCAGTTAACATGAGCCCTGTACTTGTAATTATTGAAGCCGTTGCATTTCTGTGTTTCATTACTTTGGTTGAGTTTTTCGGACGCTTGATTGTGAATTTTATGTGATATCTGAATATTGTGTCATCTGAATGTGAATTTTGTCAACTGTTTAGTCAATGTGTGGTATGTTAATCTGTGCCTTTTCCATCAATTAGCATGTACTGTAGTGATATTAGTATAAAAATGCAGATGCAACAGTTTTTAGTTTATAGCTGACACGCTAATGGTAACCGTTTTTTATCTGAATGTTTCAGTATAAGGACAGAAATGTTGCAATCAGGTATTTAGCATGCAGCTAGTTTCCTGTGTCAATTGAACACTTCAGAAAGAGATTGCTCAAATCGTGTAAATTTTTGTACACAAGTCGCATGCGTGTGGGTGAATCACGAACTGATATTCTTATTTTGCGTGATCAGCAATGTTCCCCCTTGACTTGACTGCCGTGCAGAGAAATTGGCCTTGATAAAATAACATTTTGAAAAGCTGCTTCTAAAATTGAGCCAAGTTTTGTTGACATAAGCGTCTGATCGTCGTAAGCTTATGTATGCTCAGAGTGTTCGATGTTCGATATTAACTTGGCAAGCAGTGCAGTTGAAACGACGGTCTTTATGAAGACAGTGACTGTTAAGAATGACTTGAAAACTTGTAAAATCTCTGTCAGCACCCCCCCCCCCTGCGAGTTCAAACACGCAGGAATATTGTTAATGATCCAGAAAGGCCATGACTTTAAATAAGTACGCACACAACTTTTTTTCTCCGCACACACACTTTAAAAATAGGAGGGAGCGTTGGTGATCAGGTTGTGTTCTATGCCAAATTGAATGTGTAACGCTGCTTGCTGTACCGTAGGCCGTTGTGAATATATTTTACGCGATATTTTGTAAATATATTACAAATAATATGACAGTGTAGACATTATATCGACCATGGACAATTTATAGTATGGCCACTCTATAAATATTTTTGATCTCTTTTGTGTAGTTCTCCTCTACACAGAATTCTGTCTGTTGAATGTGTAACGAATGTGTAACTGCATATCAATAACTTCTTTCATTTCACAGCGCGCGAAACTGTGATCTTTGATTTTATGTTGAATGTTCAAATAACATAACAGGTACATACAGATACATAATGCATCGCATAACAGCAAACGCATCTTCGGCATATTACTTTATTCCACGGTGTTGCCCAGAAGATGATGGTTAGAAAATATGCTCCAAATGTATGAAAGCTTGAAACAGTGTGTATTCGAGGCATTGCACTGGTTTGTACCATTAAGAAAGTGCCATTAGATTTAATTTATAGTTGAATCATTTCCTTTATAAAGACTATATCCTTAATTTTCATGAGAAAATTCATTATCATTCACCTTTCACCTCTCTCCTCTCAATCATTTTAAATCATGTTTCATTGGAAATGTATAACCGATATCCGGATCAACTAGTCTGCGATTTTAACCTTTATATTTCAAAGCTGTATTCAAAGTCAAAGCTGTTTCAAACTTATCAGTGAGGAATTTGGCAACAGACGAGAAATATAGTAATCATATTTGACTGAAGTTTAGTTTGCAGATAGCAACTGAATTGTTTGTCATTCGAGTGAGTCATTGAGCTTGCATTTAAGCACTTAAAATGTTGCGTTTATTGGATTGCTTCAAAGTTCTGTGATAGTTTTACGTAGATCTTGCACAGCTGTGGTTTTTTGTACTTAGTCTGAGTGCTGAGTTTTACTAACGTTTTTGCAATATTTATATATCCTTGAATCATGTCAGAACCCGCATTGTACGCTAATTTACAATAAATTAAATTTTTACTCTTGTTTCAGCTCGAATACGATTGTCTGCTTTGCACTTGTGTATCGAGACAATTGATTGTTCACTTTTAATTACTTCTAGCTGAGAAAGATAAGAAAAAGAAACGTAACACTTTACCAATTTTCAACTTTTAAAATTTGTCACTTTTTTGAATGCTGATATTTTGCCCCAATGAATTCAATGAGGTGCAATCAACTTACTATAATATTGAGGTTTTTTTTAATGAAAGAAACCATTTAAAATTTGTATGCTATTTTAAAAGTCATGCTTGAATTACTGTATGTTTCACATCAATGCCTTTAACTTAATACATGCATGTACTTAATTAATGCGCATTTTTGTGCCTTCAACAATTTACAGATCAGTCGGTGCTCTAAGGGCTGGTTTCTCCAACATGGATTTAATGGTGGTTCAGGATTTAGCCTATGCAAAAGGTGGGTTAAATCCTGAACCACCATCAAATCCGTGTTGGAGAAACCAGCCCTAATAATATTGCATTATATTTTACTGTTTAGTTGTTTACACGTAGTTGTTAGACCTATACTTGCATAATTATGTCCGGTATTTTGTCTGCATTCTTGCCAGTGATTTTCACACGTCACATTGCTTTAAATCTAATATTTAATGATTGACCCAATGCTGGTATCATCATTTGCAATATCAGGCTTGCATGCATGCAAGCATGCAGCATGCAAATCATGCATCATCATTTTCATGCAATAAATGTAGGCAAATAAAGATTTTTCAGCATACGGTAACTTAAATGACTTTACGGGGCTGAAACAAGCTGAATCTCAGATTGGTGACGTTTGGACAGATTGAAATCTATGATTATTGTTTTGCATTTGCAAATCAGCTACCGTATTTATATGCGTATTGATATATGCCCTATTGTTTTGCAATAATCCAGTGTATGTTGTAATTCTTCATTTGAGTCAATTCTATTTCTATGTATCTAGATTGGTTTTGTATATTTTGTACAGTTTTGTTGTATTCTGTCCTTTGACAAGACCTAATTTTTACCTCCCTAATGCTATAGAACGAGCTTCAATTCTGCATTATTTGCTATGGTTCTAATTTTACAGTTAAAGCTAACTGGATCGTTAGTCAAGTATTATTTGAAGCACGATTTGTTTGCGTATCTGCAATAGTAATTAGGCTGACCTTCCTCATGCGATACAGTATCATGTTATGTAGTCACGTGACCTACCATGTTTTATACCTATTTTGTGCATAATTATATATCACCTGCCGATACAAGTAATTAGTATTTGGTATATTGATCATACGGCTGTTTGCGACGTTGAGCGAATTATACGCTTTTAAAAATATGATATTAGTTTAATTGATTAGTCCATATTATAAATGCTAGATAGGCTTCATTAAATCTGGCACTCAAGAGGTAAGAAAATGTCATAGACTAGATGGTGAATCACTACTTTATTTTCTATATATAAAACTCAACTTAAACTCATACTTATTCACAAAATGTATTGCAATACTGCAAACGTTGTAAGGCTTACAACAGAAAACAAATTACAAAACTGCAAAACATAAATCTTTCAAGTAGAAAATCTACATTGTATCAAAAGCAATAAATTCAGCGTAATATCATGTAACGAACACGTGACTGATCTGATCATATTGTTCGATTTTCTAACTATCCATGGTGCCTTCTAATTCTAGATACATAAGAATTAACGTCCAAAAAGGTTAAAAACCAAATGAACCTGAAAATTCAAGAATAAACTAGTCAGACTAATGCGTTTCCCACATCAACTTTAGCTTTAAGGCACAATTTTTCCTTCGTTCACCACACAATGCAATGAAGCCCTAACTTGTCGCTGCCATAAATACCTATATTCGCTATCAGAAATATTTTACTAAATAAAGCATGGAATCTTCATTTTACAATTTATTTGCAAGGTGTCCTTTGACTCGGTAGGTCTACTAATGAAAAATTTTAATTACGGAAATTTTTTAATGATTTTTTTCAAAGAACTTTATCAAAGCCAAATCGGCACATACATAGTATGTCAACTCGTCAAGGCAAACTACTATTCTTAACGGTTAATGCCTGACTGTAACCTGATCGAAAAGGCCTTACAATAATTTATAAGATATTACGGCGGTGAGCAAACAAAATTCAATACACAAACTTATTTAGTTCATAAAAGTTAAACGCAACGTAAATTTATTGACATTCTGTCAAAACGTTCGACAAATAATAATACTGCAAAACAATAACACATAATCTCAGCGACATGATGTAGGCCACTATCTAATTCCTTCGTACACTCAATTTACAAAGCACTTTCAGCTGCTAAATCGTATAAACAAACCCTGTTCTCCAACAAAATACATTGTAAAAGTAAAACATACATCATACAGCAACCACCAGCGGACTACATCTGCTCGACCTTCAGTAGACCGTGCCAATCGGCCATTGGCCTCTTCAGCCACAGAAGAACCCATCAACGCAACTGACGTCATCGTCGTTCTCGACGGACAACCACACACAAAACATACATGTTTATTTATTCAGTCACTATTTTAAATGTGAATCTTAATAAGGATGTACAACGAGATCAATTGAGCAATGAGATTTAGATGTTGACGAAATGACGAAGTGCACTTGAGCTCATTAGGCAAACTTAATCTTTCAAGTCAACTTATCGCTAAAGAAAGGTTTCTAATCTACCACAATGGTGATCAAATATGTTGTGCTATGCAACAATACTGTGCGTCCAAACTGCTTTAGCAGTTTCTTGCAAAAAATACTGCTTGTCCCACATTTCAAACCACTTGCCCTACGATACACACAGTTTTCATTACGGGCACGTTGGAAGGGCATCGTATAATAGGTAATATAATGATAAAAAATAATTAAGAATATTTCATGAACACAACATAAGAACCATTAAACAGTCACTTACAGTGAAGTAAAATAGAACAAAAGAACGAAAAAAAAGACAAACAACGCCGAAATAGACTCTAAACCTATTATTATTATTATTAGAAAAAAACAAGTCCACTTGAAAACTCTCATAACTGCAACAGCAGTCTTAATTTTTCTGCGTCTATAATATATAATGAAGTTGTGCAATAGTGGACCTAAAGCAAGTCATTATTTTCTATACATAGCTGAATTTCATGTTCAATTGCGAGAAAAGCGTTACCACGTCAGCAAACTAAGTGTAACCAATCAGACCAAAGCTTTCAATAAAGCACTCACTGCTTATGCGTTCATACTCTACTTTCCTTTACAAACTTCTTTCACAAACAACAAGTTTGAATACCAATTAAGATAGTTGCCGTTTACGAAAAAAAATGTAAATAAAGTCACTTTATATTGTCAGATGCTTGACAATCTGTTAAAGAGTTCAAGATATGACTGAACTACAAACAACTACCCGCGTTCAGCGTTCAAAAGCAATTCTCAAAATCATAAATTATATGCCGCATGATAGACTACTGTCTTCTCGTAGACAAGTGCTATATTCCTTGCAAAAAATAAATCTTTAGCAGACTAAGGCCCGAAGTTATAGTCCAAGTAGCGGTTGCTACTCAAGTGACGCTTGGCTGAGTAAAGGCCAAGTAACGGT
>JAQIWG010007176.1:0-12570 GCA_034695025.1 Chamaedrilus cognettii
TGCCAGGAGGGCGTCCCCGATATGGTCGCTAGACTATGAAACGGACGTGAAATCATTATTATTATTATTATTATTATGATACAAGCTGATGCTAATTCAAGAATACAATAGTAAGGCCTATATACTTAAGCACTACTCCATGCAGTGTAACTCTGCCATACACGCCAACTCAAAATTCTTACTTATTTACTAAATTTGTATTGGTAACAATACACAGCACCAACTGGTCATCAGAAGCAGAGAAGGTCCACATCTGAAATCATACGCTCTAGAATATCGCGAACCATGGTTCAATATGAAACGAGCATGCCAAGACGAGAGCAATCCATTTTTAAATCATAGAATTGTCCCTTAAAAGCCCATACAAGCTCTTCTAGATCATCTTCTCCATTAATCTCCCTCCGTTCCACTGTACAAAGTTCCCTCCTGTTCCGCACACTCACGGGTGTTGCATCGTCGCTGTCCGGTGCAAAGACGTCCCTCACGTGAGGCTTGTGTCGCTGCTTGCGCCGCTTGCGCAGCGTCGCGTTCAGCGTATCGACTCTCTTCTTGACGGCCGCGGCCTGCGAGCGACTGAGAGCAGAGGTCTCCTTGCTGACGAGGTCGTCCGTCACAACCACGCCCTCTGTACGAAACACCAGCGGCACGCAGCTCACTAAAACCATCTTTTTCTTTTCTCGTCTATTCTGCCAATGTCTATATTTCCACATGGGCGTAGACGTCGTGCAAACTGGTTAGGACTGCTTCACCTGGGGTTTTATGGCTGGATGCCCTTACTTGCGCCAAATAAATAATTATCCAGCACGGGGTTAGCATCTAAGTTCGACGCCTAATTACACAAGGCGGATGTAGTAGCAAGCAGTGAGAGAAGAGAATACCTTTGAACTTAGACACGAGATGGCTGTAGCCTGCGTCCTCTAGCCACCCAATCTCCTGCTCACCCTCTGCACACAGTATTGCAAGCAAAATATCTGTGAATATATAAAAATGTATTTTTCTGAAGAGCTGAATTTTTTGTGCCATAATTAAAATGTGCCAAGTACCACATTGCACTTTCTAAAAATAAATTAAGATTACTTACTATGGATAATATATTCTACACATAAATAAAACGATTATAACATATACTGAGTGACATACGATGGCAGTTTACTGAAGATATATATTTTAAACGTTTTAGATATTGATTTAATTTTGTATCTTAATTTCATTGCCTTGTAGTGATTCTATCAGCAAGCAGTCGCAGCATGTTGCACATTGAACAGGAGTAATCAGCTAACCGTCAGGGGTCTTCGGGGGCGCCTCGTCGTCCGTCTGGGTCTCCATATCCTTCGACAACTCAATATTCGTCAGCTCGCTGAAGTAGTCGGTGAATTCCCCCCGCGCTGCGGGGGCATCGGCCCCCACGCCCGCCACAGCCACCTTCTCCCCTCCACCTGCCTCATCTGTCGCCATGGTAACGCCAGTCCTAGCGACGTTAGGCGCTAAAGCTGTTGCGACTGGCGCACATTCCGTCAGAACTGACATTGCAAAGAAACTTTCATTGCGCTATCTGGCCGAGCTAATCCGTTACGAGTGCCAAGTGGTTAAGATATCGCATTATACGTCATATGGAATAGTTCACAGAAAATTAACTAAAAGTTTATAAGGCTACGATAACAAAAAAAGCTTTTTTCCTTACATTATATATAATACAGTACTGGTAGTCAGTGGTCGCTAATCAATTCATGTGATTCATACAAATCACACACATTTACTGATTGAACTAATTTTAACTACTGGTACATTCAATTTATTTAAACGAATGAAACAAAACGAATAAAATTGGACTTTCTTTAGAAAGGACCATTTTTAGGAAGGCGCATTGAAGAGTATTACATGTTAATTCTAATCCCAACCCTAACGTTGCAATTACCCCAAACGGAGCCCTCACGGCTGTCCCATATCCCATACGACACGCACTAATATGAAGTGTTAGAGTGTAGTTGTCCGCGTCGAAAAGTTAATTTAAGATTTTCACGCGTCTCTCCATGGCTCTGAACCCAACTGTTACTGTTACTGCTGGTTGCTAGACCTCGATTTGAAGTGCGATTTAAGTTTGTGGTCCGAATTGACCAATCAAATTATTCGATACAATTCTCTCAGAGATTTTCATTGGTTAATTCGCATTACAAAATTAAATCGCACTTCAAATCGAGGTCGAGCAACCAGCAGTTAGGTCTTTCCAACGCACGCCCACTGCCACTGAACACAGCCGTGCAGCCTCGGCGCGATCTACCACCGCTCCACAACAACTACCACTTGTTACAGTCTTGAATTGTTGCTGCATTGCGCTTAAACCGAATTAGGATTCGGCGACAGCTTCATCCGGCAGCATTGCCTGCTGCTGCACTACGGCGATCATTGATTTGTGTTGCCTTGGTGTAAACAGACGCCATTTTAAGAATCCAAGCCTTGTTTTGTTCTTGTTTATCTGAATTAGGATGAGCTTTTAGATGAAACATATTTTGACCTAAATAATCTTACAACTCATGAACCAATATTGGATTTTTTATAAATCTCGAAGTTAGATTATAAATTTTGATTCATTTTGTTTCATTTAGCAAAATACCAATATCAGGATGGCTTCGTCTTTTATCAATAATATGACACATAAATTATTGTAAAAGTAAAAATTAACACTTTATTTTAAATAAATGTGTCAATTTAAGTCTACCGAAAGTGGTCCCTAAGAGAACATATTTTCAAATACTCAAAGTTGCTAACCTCGTGCTGCCCGCAGCTAAAAGCATTGCATTCTTTTTGATATTTTTGTATTTTAATACAAAATTATCTCCAAAATATGAATAAATGTGTATTGTCATGAAAATCTAACTGAAGTCAGTGTCTACCATTATGCTGTACTGCTTGTGTGAAATAAAGATCTATAAATATAGATTTTTTTGGCCTCTATTGGCCTGCGGAAAGTCACAAATCCATTTGTTCTACGACTAATTACATACATAGTAGACTAAACATTGTTACTTTCATTGATTTTTTATATTCAATTTTTGAGCCTAATGATTTTGGTCACTCCCCGAGTCTTTCAGTAACTCAATTGTCTATAAACGTACCACGAGAGCATGCGAGTCTTATGATAATAATTATGACTTGAAGACTGCGATATGGATGGACTAAAGTGACTGGGTTTGGATTGCAACTAGAGGTCTACTGCTAGGTCTACATCTTTATAGATGCATTCTCTAGAACTCTGTAATCCATCTACTTTTGCACTATTGTGTATTAATGTACAATAACTACTTCCACAAATGCATCCTGTTCTATCACAGTTTCAACTCACAAGTTTTAAGCGAGAACAAATTCCATCGTAACGTCCGATACTTAATCCGAGCGTTGCGCGACCCCCGGTCGACGATGAGGTCCGAGCACGCCAAGGTCCGTTCACTCCTCACCGATACCATCACGCTGCTCTGCAAGAGCGGGCTCGCCTTCAGCGCGCGGCTTCAGATCCAGGGCGTTATTGGCGTCACCGTCGACCAGGACGTCTTCGTCGTCCACATCGACGAGCTGTTCGGCGATAGCGAGCTCTGCGAGTCGACCCGCTCCGACCCCTCCTCATCCTCCCTAGTGGACGAGGGGGACCGCCATTGTCCGCCTGCTGGCAACCTTTCGACACTCTCCCCCTCCAGCGCCCTGGCGAGGGTCAAGGCCAAGCAGCAGCTCAAGTTCCCGACGCCCCAGCGTCTGGCTCTCTCCGCGCCTCCCAGGGTCCCCCCCTCGGCCTCGACGATCTCTGCAGGGTTAGGAGGTGAATCACGCAAGGGCCATCGTAGCGGGGAGGGCTACAATGGGAGCGGGAAGTCAGGAGTTAAACCAGAGCCGGAGTTTGTTGACTTGGGCGACGAGGATGATTATGGTGAAGGGGGTGATGCGGAGGATTACAATTTGTGGGGTCAGGAGGATGTGAGAGGGCGTGGATATCTTGTTAAGCAGGAATATGGGGGGACGGAGGAGTATGGGAAGTTTGGGGAGGGACAAAGGGAAATAAAGGGGGCGTGGGACATGGACGGTGAACCCTCGACCTCGTGGGAGCAAGGAGGAACCCCTTCCAGCTACTCCTCCGCATCCAACGTGGTCAGACCCTTGTTGAATGCGGATGCAGATATCTGCTTTAAGTTATTGTTGTTATCACTTTGTGAAGGAAATGGGCGTCATGAATATCGGACGTGTGTCTGACTGGATCAGATTATATTCATTATTTACGTTTTACGTCCACTTTTTCCTTCTCTGCATACTCCACATGGATATTTTCCTGAGCTCATTGTTTAAAAATTTAATCTGACACTAGGACAATAATTGATGTTGTAGAAAAACCTTTTCCTTTTGATTGACATTTGTATGTGAGTGAACATATCATGACACGCATGTCAAAGAAGGCTACGCTCGTGTGTCGCCATTCCTTGATGTCACTCACATTGTTCTACTTATCAGGCCTACAAGCTCGACCACTCATTCAGTCCCACACATCGCGCTGCTATCCTGCCTCGTCACAAATCCACACGAGGAACCAGACCACGCGGGGGCGGAGGGGACGGCTGTACCCCGGCCCGGGTCGGACGCGGGGGCGGGCGAGGGGCGGGGGGAGCTCGAGGCGGGGGTGCAGCAGTGCAAAGCAACCAGGACACGGACGGATTTTCCTACGGGAAACTGACGGTGACGAACTATGTGTGCAATATCTGTGGCGTGCAGTACAAGCACCAGTGCAACCTGCTGACTCACCAGGTGCGTGTTCATGGCAGGGAGAAGAAACGAGGCTTTGGCAGGCGACCCAAGGCCCTCGACCCCCTCGGGGGGGATGGGGGGTTGGGCGGCGGCGGGGGGCAGTGTGAGTTCAAGTATGAGTCGGGACAGTATGAGTGAGGGAGTGGGTGTCAAGACCCGATGGATAAATCAGTGGGCTTAGTGGTGACGCTTTGTTTGAGGACACTGTATAAGTGGCAAGATAAGTTAAATTGGACTTGATGGGACAATTTGTGTAAGGACAAATGCATGAGGACGCTTTGTTTCAGAGGCAGCATGAGTTGTTGGGTTTTGTGAGTGCACTTTAGTATGAATTATTGGGCTTAGTCGGGGAAATTTGAATGAGCATACAGTATAATTATAAGGTGCAGTATTATTTAATGCGCATAGTGAAAGATTTATGAACAGAAAAGTGTCGAAGAGTGTGAAAGCATTGTAACTCACTCAGACTGGATACTGATGCGCTTAAGATTTACACGTATTTGTGACGGTTGTCATCGACGCAGAATAATTAAGTGAGTGGGGGGAGATTCAATTGGATTACAAAGCAGAAGTTCAAGTTGAATTTGCGCAGCAGTCTGACATATAATTATTAATGGAATGTAGCAGAATGCCTGTATGGCGATTATATGTTTTGTATTGTTTTAATTCAATTTATTTAAAGACTAGTTATAATTCAATATCAAAGTTTTGGCGCTCATTTGATTTGTCTGTGAACAACGGTTCAGTCTTATTGGAAGATAATTTCTGACTAGCTGCTGCATGAAGGATACCAGTAAGCAATTTGTTTTGTGTATAATTATGTTCATTCAAGATTTGTTGATTTCGATTTTCAAAATGATTTTCAAAATTGTTGATTTCGATTTTCAAAATGATTTTCAAAATTTCAGCTGTATTGGTTAGATTATTTGCATGTATAGCCGTCATCTAGAATTTTAAAATGATGCTTGTGACTTGTTTTGAGAAGTCACTATACACCTAATTTGAGTAAGTTGGCATTGTTTACATTCTATTTTTGGACACTGATATGCGCAGTTACAATGAGGAAAAACCTTGTAAATCCTCTGAAGAATATTACAAATGGCGTTGGTAAACAATTTTTCACAATATATTTTTCAGTGTAAGCTAATGGCAAATTTACATCGATAAACGGCTAGACCGCTGTAATTCGTTAATTACACTGCATCTCGATGAAAATTGCAACACTCCAAACGTACAAACGTAATCATAACTCGGTCAAAAGTTACTACATTATTCTGAAGTGTTCTACACAACACCTACAGCCTTATTAACATCAATTAGCTAAATTAATTGTAGATAGGCCAAAATGCAAGTCATTTTTATCAAAATTATGGTCGTTTGAAAAAGCAGGCCAAGGAATAAAAAGAAGTTTTATTAGTTGCTACGGATTGTGTTCCTACAGCCAAGGCCCAAGTGACACACACGTAATTCAGAAATTCAGGCACAAGTGAACAGCACACGTGTACTTTGGACCTAGCCTACAATGTCATGACATTCTGAAGATCATAGCAGGGTAATAGTCTGCAGACTCTGGACTGACGATAACAATAGACTTACCGTCTTAGTGGTAGGGTAACACTGACGGAATTACGTGCACCGTAAAGTCTTTTAATGGACCGCTGTAACCTAACGTACAGCGTAGCCATAGTCTTTTTCATAAAACGGCATCGACATTTCTGACAAGGACCGCTGGTGCCTGGATAAGCTTAATGTTTTAAGATATATCGTGCTGTCGCCCGAAGTGATAGGCCTGTTTAGCAAGGTACTGTAGGCCTGCTCGCAGCACTGACGCTGTTCCCCAGGCGCAAGAAAGCACGCCTGCTGCGAGTCTCCAGCAATGGCTCTACAGGAATTAAGACCACACGCCGACACCGCGGAGGGACCAGCCCCTGCAGCAACGCGCAGTCCTGACCCACCCCACCACTTGGCTCTCCCTGCAGCCCCCCTCCGTCACGAATCGGTCGACAGCGACAGCGAAACCGACGAAATCTTTGAGGGATTGTCTCTGTTTCACACCCCACCCCCTGCTTTGAACCGCCCGTCCACAGGTCTTACCAGCGACGAAGAAGCGGAGGGGCGGGGTGTCATCGAAGCCCCGCCTCTGACTCGTCTACCTGTGGGCGTGACTGACAGCGCAGCAGTAGAAGATCAAGATGCGGGTGTATTATCGTGGGACCTACATGGGCAACAATGGAATGGTGTGCGGAGGACGATAGAGCAGGGAAGGCGTGGGATGGATTGGAGGTGGATGGAGGAGTGGTGGAGGCTGAGGGAGGAAGGACAAGTCAGTGACCCAGAGAGAAGACGGAGAATGGAAGACTGGGGAGTGAGGTACGAGGAGCAGCGGATGAAAAATGAGGCGCTGCTCTGCAATCTATCGCCCACGCGAGTCACTGAACAACACGTTAGTGAGTGCTCTGCTTGGTCTTCTTGCTCCTTCTTTCTCTGAGCGTTCAAGAATGCTGCGCTGTTGTTCAAGCGTAGAAGCCATTCATAGAGGATGTAGATACATGTAGATGTATTTAAATATTATTATGTAACTGATCCTAAATTTCATGACTTTATATGCTGGCCCTTGCTGGGATTATTTTGGTGTGAAGGCGATGCAATTTTTGGAGCCCACAAAACTAAATGTGAAGTTATTATGTTGAAATTGACAGTGCGGAATTGCGGATATTGGAAAAGTGGAGCTCATAATCCGAAAAGGGTGTAGTCTAGTGTTAAGTGAAATGTGGAGTTCACAGAAAGTGATGGGAGTCCTTATCACTCCATTCATGAAGACCATGAAATTCCTTACAATCCATGCCATGTAGTGAGTAAAAAAATATTCAAAGTTGTTGCGTAACTTATTATAGATGAGAATCTGGCGTGTGCGATATGTCAAGAAGATTTTGTCGTGGGAGACGAGGTGCGTCGCTTGTCGTGTGGACATCCCTTCCACAGAGACTGCATCCACCAGTGGCTCACCAAGGTAGGCGCGTAGTACATCAGCTTAAAAAACATTTGAAGGTGTTATTTTTAAGAAATGTATTTAATTGCCTTAGAAAAAATCTTGTTTTTTGTTTTCATGCTTTTGTTTGGTGCAGCTTTTGAAGAATTGATTGAATAGCAACTGTTGAACAACCTGAGCATGATGCTTTTTCCATCTCAATAAAATGTGATTAGGCGTACATATTAGGCTATTTGAATGCAATGCTGGACTTGCAATTATGCTACATACAATAATGTAGTTTGAGCGTAATGTTAGTCATGACAAAAAGTTGCCGAGCCTTGTCCCTGCGTACATGTTGTCAGTGCCAGACATGTCCAACATGCAGACGACCCCTGATGGCGCCCCCTACAACCCCCTCCACGCTCCCGCCTCAGCCTGGCTCAGGACATCTTCCTGCAGGGGCAACTGTCACTCAACGCCCTTCTGAGGGCTAAGCCCCTACGTCTTCGGGGCCTTTAGGCCCCTCAAAACCTCCCCCGTCCACGTATCTCCATCGCTTACTCTATTTTGTGCTTGGGAGCTTCATTTCTTGTATTGGAGTGAACGCGGTCGAGCCAGTACGTGTGATTATCCATTTGGAACATTTATGAGATTATCCATTCTGGAACATTTGTGAGATTATCCATTTGGAACATTTATGAGATTATCCATTTGGAACATTTGTGAGATTATCCATTCTGGAACATTTGTGAGATTATCCATTTGGAACATTTGTGAGATTATCCATTCTGGAACATTCGCATTTTCATTGAGGCTATAATGATAACGGTACTTTTAAATATGGCGTTGTTTTTCAAAAAGACAAAGTTAGAATTGCTAAAATTGGTTCTCTTATGTACGTTTTTAGCATTTTGTGAAAGGGCGATAGAGAGCCTAAAGTATGCCCGAGAGGCCGACGAGTAATCATGATCTATCCCTATCGCTTGGCTACTGATGCTGCATGGTGTTTTTTATTCAATTCAGAACCAGTAGGCCTATAGTTGACGTTTTATAGTTGACGTTTTATCATTGACGTTTTATCATTGTGTGCATGCCTTTCGCATATATTACACTGTAGTTTAGTATTTTTTATCATTTAAGGATGGCGCTAGCTACCGGTAGTTGATTTCTAAAAAGCGGTAGTTCTAAAAAGCTACTACATGATTTTAAAATAAATAGTTGTCATATTATAAAAATTATTCATCTTAGTGGTGCTTATTTTAAAGAAAGATATTGGTAAATTTTGGCTAATTCTGTCACTCGCAGGGTAGAAAAATGAAATAAGATAAAGCAAAAAAGATGTACATCGCTATTTTGAAAACAAGTGTCAAGGCTTTAATCGATCTAGTGTCCAAAATTTAAACATGTGTCTAATGCTTAACCAAATGAGTGTTCTCATTTAATCAAACGTGATATTATTCAATGATTAATCAAACGTGATACATTTAGTGTAAATAAACCGAAATCAGGTGCAATCCAAAAGAACTCCGCTGCCATTTGTATCATGATTTCTCAATAAATACTCAGCCCATTTCATTTCTCTGACTAAGCATTGCTTTGTGTCAAGGAACATTATGACCAAAAATTTATTATTTCAAGCGTAAATATGTTCTACCAACGTCAGCTTGAGAAATAGAATCTAGGTTCAAGGCTAGGTCCACAGGTCCACAACCAGAAATATTCTACGCCACTATCTATGATTTCACAAACTACAAGTATACGGCCTTTACTCGTACCCAAAAACAAGTCTAGATAACTGCAAAAGCATGAATATTCACAGCTTCAAATTTAGTATTGTAACGAGTCAAGAAATCACACAAATTGCAAAATCATCCAAATCGCAAGGCCAAAATACAAGAATTCATCTTTTGACGGATAATTCTTTTTTTTTCCTAAAGTCCGGGCGATGTATCCACTGGTTCCCTATGGGGTGACGCGTAAGCCTAGGGCCGGAAGTAGAAGTCCTTGTTGAGGAGGCTCTCGTGCTGAATGATCTCTTGACACGCTGTCTGCGCCCCGCCCTGCTTTTGTCGGAACTCCCTCACAACCCACCCCACCTGCAGCAAACACAGTAGTGTTAGTGAAGCACAGGGTGCAAGAAAAGCTTGACGCTGAAGGAATATGCCGCTCGTTTATCATAACTAAATATTTCAATACACCTGCATATTTTTTTGCGGGCCAACTTACTTAAATTAGATGGATATTCACTATTCTATATTCACTATTATATTCTATTCACTATTTCTGAAGATATACAGTCTGGGAAACTGGATACATTTGCATTAAATTCTAAACGTGCAACGATCAATTTAAAACCAGGATTGTGCAGAATCTATTTGAAAAAAAACATTTTCATGCTCATACACACTGCCAAAACAAGTCAGTATTGCAGCCAGCACAAAAATTCACTTTTAAAATAAGGACAGCTGTTGCTCGGTGTTTGAAGTTGCAGATATCTCAGATTAGCTACCTAACAAAAAACATTCATAAATAGAATGTCCAATACGCTGTTACCAAATGCTTTATGCGTCAAACATCGTCCACAATTGACTATTTTGACTTTACCTGACCTACTTTGGCTCACAGGGATGTACAGGCGTGTACAAACACTAGGCTAAAGTAATGGAGTAAGTGTGTGGAGACCAGATCGAGCAGTTGGAGCAGGGAGCACGTGTGGGCGTGTGAGGCGAGGCTGTGGGCGAGCGCTGACGTCACACATGACACACCGCCGCCCACGCGCTCAGCGCCTAGAGACAGAAACACACCAACTACACTTAACGTAACACACCGGCCCTCAGCGCCTAGAGACAGAAACGCAACGGCAGCACGCAGAACTTCTCACACTGGCAATTATCAAATCTTCATAAAGTACAGATCTTCATAAAATACGAAAATCTCTCATAACACAGCAATAGCTCCTTCAGTTTCATCAAAATTAGGTAAATAACTTCGTTCTAAATAGGCCATCCAATTTGTCATGTACTTGATATGTATCAAAAATTGGTCGATGAAACGAAGTGAACTCCGTAAAGGCTTAGGATAGTGAGAGAACTTAGAATAATGCCGGAGAGACAAACTTGAGGAAGACACAAGCAAGTTACTACCATGCAGCCGCACGATCAGCTGGTCAGCCTTCTCGTGGACCCGAGCCGGTCGACTCCCCCTTGAGGCAGGGCCGTTGGGGGCGTCACAACCAGGGGGGACTGCCCCCACCCTTCCATCAGGCCCCACCCCTCCATCAGCCCCAACCACTCCATCAGCCAACACCCCTCCCTCTCCACGATTATTGGTCAGCTCCTTATCTTTACTCGCTGCTACAACAAAACGTAAACAAGATAAAGTAAAAACCATGACCAAATGCATGAAACATTGGATGCAATTATTTTATTTCAACAAATGATTATTCGTTCTTTACAATAGGTAAGTACAAAATCAGTAGTCTAAGGTTCCTGATTCGTTGTCTGATATTCACTGACAGACCGATATCATAATGGTTAGGAGCGTGCAAACTCTCAGCCTTGGAGAATACGGAGAAGCAAGTTTAACTTTATCAATGAATTTAATGCAAGCTACAACGATGCGCATTGCAACCAAGGGAGTACTTCAAACTTCATCAGGCAAAGAAATATTCACCAACCAATGGTTTGAATGAAGAACAGCTTCGGTTTTCCGTTGAGTGTGGGGCAGTTACGTCCATCAAAGTAGGATCTGATGTTGTCCGTAGACGGCAAACTAGAGCCCGCACTGTTGAGCAGGTAGACGACCACTGCCTGCACCACCTGGGTGTCAGACTGCGCTTGGATAGAGGCAGCTTCCTCCTGCAGCTTTCTCACCAGCTCCTGCACAATGTTGTGACTGTTCATAGATGGTACTGGCTGTTCGTAGATTAACAATGGACGAAGCAGCTGCAGCGATTCAAGATAGCACTCACCATACCATTTTCTCAATGCGAGTCTAATATTTAATTACCAATATATTTTGGCTAAGATTTCCCATCAAGTGTTAAAATGCAAATCCAAGATTTAAATCAAAAAATCAATCACCTGGTGTTAAGCTAATCATAGATCAGACTTTCAGCGCACTAATGACGTTATGACCTCGGATTAAATCCCAACACTCGGTGGAAACACCCAACTTTAGTATTTTGTTCGTGACAATTACAACTGAATATTATATGCAAAAATAGAAAAAAAATCATTTTAAATAAGCCATTTCAAAAAGCAAAAAAAAAAGATCAATTGAACCAAACTATTGTTTTTTCACTTTATAATTGACCAAATTATTACGCTCTCTATTTTTATAAAGTTGACAGTCTCTGTTATATAGCATGCATATTAAAAATATAAGCAGAATGCACTTCACGGGACCACAACTCACTCAAATTTATCAGCTTCAATAGTGGAAGCATTAAAAAATTTTGTGACAGCCATTTCAAAAATAAAATCTGTTGTTAGCGCAAATCTTGTGATAGACATAGCATACGTTGCTGCTTGTAGTAGTCCACAGACTGACGCTAAAGTGCAGGCCATTAAAGAGTGCGTTGAGCAGCGCAGTCTCTGCACTCGATGGCTCCGGTCCGTAGGTCACGATGATCGCTCGACCGTGAACTGGGTTCTCCAGCGGATACTGAAATATACAGAGCATCTCAGCGCATAATATAGATTAAAACAAAAAACCAAGATACCTTGGTTTAGAAAACAGAACTTATATAGGTGTGACAGTATTAGACTAAATCTAAAAAACAATGGAGATTAAATTATTTATTGCAATTAAGGTCA
>JAQIWG010007177.1:0-12568 GCA_034695025.1 Chamaedrilus cognettii
GGTGATAGGGGGTGTACTATCAGAGGTCAAAGTGTCTTGGGGTACAAAATTACCCCAAGACAATGGATTAAGGTTAACAATTCAGCCTGATTAGTATCAGAGAAAGCTATTGAACCGTCGGGACCTTTTAATGGTGCAATCCTATCTTTTGTGACTTAGGCATGAGTTCATAACTTTCTATGTTTATAGAATTGCCCGAGGGCATTAGATGTCAGAATTTTTTTCTCCTGATCTAAATTGTCTTTAAGTAAGCGAGCTTCACTGCGGCCGCCGACTGTTTATATAAAACAGAATTCAAAAGAAAAAGATTCTTTTTTTAAGACATGCCAACAATCCAGCTTTTTGTCTTGCAGTTTTTTAACAAATGGTGGAACATATTTTTTTAGTATGTTTTGTCCTACTAGACATAGGAACAAACAGGTTTATGCCTTCAAAAAGTTTGGTTTGTAATGCGATAAACAGTTCATTGAGAGTTAGGCTTTCATCAAATTTATTGTCCCAGTTTACACTTTAGCAAAATAATTAGACAGAGCATTCCAGTCAGCTTTGTCCCAAACATTGGACAGATTTTCATCGCTTGCTGTTATAGGCGCCAGGTTACAGTTTATAAAAACAGAGAACATTATTGTGGCGTGATCGCTAGTGCTAAATAGGGGGACCACTGATAGCTCTGATATAAATAACGGGTCACTACAAAATAATAAGTCAAAAATATTGTCTCCTCGAGTAGGCTAGATTATATATTGCTCACATCTAATGACAGTGTACATATTTCATCTTTTAACGTTAGACAAGCTGAGTATAACGTTCTTGACTGCATACAATGCTGCCGTTGCTAAAATATTTGCGTCATATGACAAGCAAATAATTCACAGTTGTCAATTCTACTGCAGTTTTTTTCTCTAGAAATTGATGTTAAAAGGCTAAAGTTTTATGTCAAATTAGCTCTATTCAAAACGACTCTGTTCGCGGACTTTATATGTTGTGTGGTATGCAAGAATTCGATTGTGTATTACAAAAGCATAGTCTTTGGCTGAAAAATCAGTTATGCATGCAGGCTCTTGGACACATAATATTAGAAATTATTTTTTCAACAATATCGATAACTCGTAGAACGAAAATACTATTCATGCATGCTTGTCGCATCATTGATGGTTGTGTAATATGGTATATGCTGCAACTGTTTATTTAATTTATGTTTTGAGTTGTGTATTATTATGTTTCTTCTGCCGTGAGGTGAATAAAGTTCTATATATTAAAGAGGGCTTGCCTTTTAGGGCCTTTAAATTGTCTACTCGATTCACACCAATCAATTGATTAAAATCGCCAACAATACATCCTACACAACTATCATCCCATGTAGATTTTATATCAGACTTGCATAAATGAATCTACAATATTGTCAGGAGGCAGATAGACACCAAATATTGTAATATCACAATTTAGATTTACTTGACCTTCAGTGTGCAGCCGGCACCCAACAAGCTCATAACTGCCCGACGATACTGCAGCGCCATTAATAATAATTGTGGAGCTAATAGCTTTATTTACCAAAATACACACTCCATCCCCATCCCGGTTTTTCCTATCACACCTATAGATATTATATTTACTTCTAGGATCAATCAAGCCATCGGACATTTAGTTAGTTAACCAAGTTTTAGTAATGCATATGACACAAATACATTGGTTGTATGTAGCACAGTGTAGCTCGGCCAGTTTGTTTTGAATACTCATCGCATTAAAGTACATAATTCTTGCTTCTTAGCTCGTAATTAGAGAACACCAAAACCAAACACGTTTTTGTTGTTTTTGGTATAGACTAAAGATAGACTAATAATAGACTAATAATAGACTAATAATAGACTAATAGAGCTAAACTTGGCCTAAATGAAAATTTAGTTGTTATTGGTATAAACGACAATACAGAATGCTTAGGTATCGGCATAAACGACAAGCAATTTACGTATTGAAGATAATACAGACAAGCTGAGGTATCATAAGTTGCAGGCTATCTGCAAGAGAGAGACGTCGTCCAGAAGCGGCGAATACCGACATTAAAAAAAACAGAGATCTCGTTTGTTGAATGCTCTGAAAAAAGTCTAGCATTCCACCGCCCTGGACGATATTGTCTCGCATCATTGCCCGCTGTAGATGCCTCAGAGCAAGTTCAAAGTTTTATTTACAGCTGATAAGTTAACTCGCCGGCGATAATAATGCAGAGCCTATTTAATCTTTGTGAATCATGGAGCGGGTAATTTCGAATTTATTTTCCACGCTCCTCTCGATGTATCTAGTGAAACAAGATGACTGCCAGCGGCCATGCGTTGCAATATGATCTCTTCCCACGCCCTTCTTAGCCGCCTTGCTGGCCCCGCCTGACCGAAGACTATGTAAGGAGAAATCCCTTGGATTAATTACAATTTTCTTCAGAGCCTCCGCAAATTTGCTCGTGAGTAACTGGGTAATTATACCTCGAGTATTGGACCCAACGCGCCCACAGAGCGCTGTATTTTTGAAATGTAGATTTCGAGATGGAGGCCTGAAGGAGGCGAAGTTGTCGCCCATCCTCGCCCCCGCGTGCCCCCAACGCACGGTTCCCACCCAGGCCGCCCCCAAGGCGTTATGAGCTTGTCGCATGGAACACGTTCGCAGCGCCGTGCGCGCCTGATGGTTGATGTAGCTCCGCGGCGCCTTGAACGTTACCTGCTGTATGCCGCGGGGTCTCTCACGTCGAGCGTGCCGCGACTCGGCGGCTACATGCAACATAATAGCGTCCCTTCTGTAACAGCTGTTAGTTATTACAGAACCGAGTGCCTGGATGTATATTGAACTCTGAATATCGAAAGGCAACAAGCGCCAGTGCCAATAACAATGAGCTACCAAGCTGAGAAACGGTACAGCCTCTCAGTTTAAATGATGAGGATTTTCTGCACGATGTAGCAATAGAGCGACTTTGATGATCGCCGAGCATAGGCTATTATAAAGGAACAAAATTGCCATCGTTCTAATAAATTAAGAAAAGCGAATTTTGAGTGCTAGCATGCTAAACGCAGGCTGATTATTAAAACCTCCTGGGACATGGAATGACCCGTTTGTAAGCCTGAATAAAATTCAAGGCGATTTGTAATAAACAGATTGAAATGGCCCGCGACGAAGCTTGGATAGAACTGCGCTGAAGGCCAGCATGGAACAACAAGTGTTCCATCAGAGCGCTGCTGTTCGCAAACCTGAAATGTTCTCAAAATTACACGAAATGGAGACATAGCCAGTTATTCTCACCTTTCTGCGCCCAATTCTGTGTGAACGCATCCGCTCCCTCTATGGGCGTATCTTGTATAGTACCAAGCTGGCGTTCGTGCGGTAGCGAACTGATCGCCCGTGTGCGGCCCCCACAACCGGACTAGATACCTGAACCACCTGGGCTCTATAGACCAATCGTCTCTATTCTGCAGTCTTGAAAGCTCGTCTGCGGACTCAATAAGTGCGCATGGTATCCAACGTGAATCGATTAAAATTCTGTTTTTATCGCCTAAGTCCGAAATACTTTTAACTATGCTTTGCAGCATTGTATTGCGACTTCCAACTTGCAACATTCTCGATACGTTTTGGTTGTCGCTATTCCTTTGAATTTTCAGTCCTGCTAACTTGTACTGCAGCTTGTCTAACGTGCGCCGCACAGCGGCCAGCTCGCGTCACGTGGAGCTCTGCGTGCGATCTACTTCGAACCATTCCCCGTGAACAAGATCGTTTTCTAGCTCCGCCGCATAACTGTCGTAACTGGCTTCACTAGCGTCTGAGAAACAGATAGCCAGTGCGGTTTTTGACCGATTATTGCGCCGTTCTTAAAAACTACATTTGAAGACCAAAACTGAATTTCATCGATTGAATCTGCAGAAAATTCCGTTTTTTGCGTTCCACAACTTGCGTGATACGACAGGGCCACTTAAGGACCCGCAAGCGCCGGCGACGGCGATAATATCTAAATTAGTTAATTTCTCAGCTGCAGAGACGTCAGTGCCCAAATTGGCGAGCGACTTCGAATGTCATGACTGCTGCGTATGCAGAAATTTTGCAGTAAATTCAGCGCTGTAATCAGCGAACGGCTTGAAATTCCGTACAACTTACCCGGAGCATTATCGGCGCCACAACAGGCAACGGGCCTCAATGGTCTTTGATCAGTGCCGTGACAAGGAAACTTTTGCAATTTCTGTGCAAGCTTACCCTCGGCCTGCCGTGTCGGCCTCTCTTGTAGTACGATCATGACCTGATCCAGCATGCCTCGCCGCAGAACGCGAACTGCGGACCTATAGCTCGCTGCATGGCGATTAGTGAGCCGATTAACCTCGCTAACCTTGGAGGAGTAGTATGCATGCTATTTTTGGCAGCTACAATTTCAACGCCTTAGCAAAGTTAGCAGCCCTTGAATCTTCTTGTCTGGCGCTCAAATTTTTCATCATTGAGGAGTCAAAATAGAAACCGAGCCATGTACATTGTTGTTCCGGTACCCATGAACATTTTCAGGATTCGTTAAGAAACCTGCAGGATGCAAGTCGTTCTGAATAATAGTGCTACCCGTTTGAGCGTCCATTAGCCTAGAAACCGCTGCTATTCCGTCGTCTAAATAAATGCAAGCCCTGATTCCTACCTCCCGTTATTTTTTCACTAGATGGCGATTTAATTAACTGAAAACATAGCAAGAGAGTTCAATTTCGAAAGCTAGAACAGAAAATTAGAAGAAACAGCTTCGGCCGTCCGTCCAAACAAATTCGAAACCCAAGAATCTTTTCTGAGACTCAAGTATTCCAACATGATGAAAACTTGCAGTATAGTCGAAAGACACAAAATAGTCGTTTCTGTATATCATCTGGTCGAAACAAGACCAATCTTCGTATTTGAATGCAGTGTACTGCACAAATCTATTCACATGAAGAAGATCTAAAACCAAACGTAATTTAAGCCCTTTGGCTAGGGTCAGAGGGTTGCAACAAAAAGGTCGCTTTATCCAGTTCCTCGATGTAACCTTTCTGCAACAATTTTGTGATTTCTTCTCTAGTGAAGTCAGCGTTCCTCAAACTGCAAGTATAATTTTTTGCATGGAATGCAGGGGGATGACAAATGAAAGGCATTTCACACTCTTATTCGATGCAGCGCAAGACAGACTTGCTAGCCTTTAAGGTATAGCGTCAAAACGGCAAGCCTTCTAAGCCTACCTCTAGCCGAGGTTTAGGGTGGGTGGGCGTGACTGGATTACTGCCTGCTTTCCCCCGCAGCGGAGGCTCTCGGCCCGCCCTGCGCGCCGGCGCGCTGCCAACAGCGATCGGCGAGGTGATTGGTCTTAAAGCAGATGAAACAGTAGGGCCTGCCTGCCGGGGACGAGAAGCCGCGATATATCTGCCGTCCGGCTGGAGCAGTGTCTTACAACTGTACAGAGCCTCTGCCTCTCTTGCGCGGGATATGGCCCCGCTTGTCTGCTGAAGCCGCGCGCTCCTGTAGCTCGTCCGTTCAAATAATGAACAATAGACCAGAATTGATCAGCTGTAATGTTTAGACAATCTATTCAATCATCAATCAATTGTGATTGATCAATTTGGATCACATTGATCCACCAATCGCATAAATCAATCAATCACCATTATACATCCCAAGGCACAAAAAGAAGGTTAAAAGGTTGTAAGGTGGGTGGGTGAAAAAAGACTATACCAATTTATCTTTGGTTTACACTGCGGTGCTCAATAACCGTACTAGTAGTCGTATTCTCCAATAACGCAGAGGATACGAAATCTTACTGTCACCGCTTTTCATTACGATATTCATACGATTTAAGCAAATGATTTTTTTTCCATCTCCGTTTGCATGACATATTTTTGGTGAGTCACAAGTGCAATATACATACATGCATACATACATACATACCGCTTATATCGGTGGCAGCTAGACATGCGTCCTGCAGCGACAGGACGTGGCTATGCCCTATACGGCGTATACTCGTAGCGCAGCGATAATAACACTTTCTGACCAATCAGAAAGTTTCGATTATCGCTTCTCACCTCGTAATTAGAGAACACCAAACCAAGCACATTTTTGCTGTTATTGGTATAAACGACAATATAGAAGTGGAAAGGTATCACAATTAATCAAAAACTTAAACTCACTAAGAGTGGTTCTGTTTTCTCCGCGGTCTTGCGGACGGCTTGCGCGGAGCGCTCAGCCGTCTTCATTCTTTTCTTATCGTCGCTGTTTTCAGCGATTGGACCCGCTTTTTACATCCCCACCCGCACTCGCTTTTGCCGAGTTTGATCCTTTTGTTCACTAGATAATTTAGCCCGTGAAGCGTATGCTCCAGCGAGGCAAGAGTGTCGTCCTCTGCCGCGCCCTCCGCTCTAGAGCAGGGCCGTCTTGGCCCACTCTAGCAGCCTACGTAGAGTCGTCCAAAACAGATATTGATTCTTGTTGCGTGCATTTTTCAGGGAGGCCTCTATAGCGTCTGGCACTTTAGCGACCTTAACCATATCAGCGACGCTTGCTACCGCTGGCCTGTTGGCTGCTAACCCCGCTGGTGCGGATGCTTTCAATTCCTTTTTTTCTCGCGATAATGTTCCTAATTGCTCAAAAATTTGGGTTGGAGCCGCAGCTTCTTGACAAAAAACTTGCGGACCCGAGGTAAAATTCGGAGGAAAAGACTACCAATTTATCTTAACCTAACACTGTGGTACTCACTGTACTAGTTGTATCCTCCAATAACGCAGAGGATAAGAAATCTTACTGCCACCGCTGCCAGTCATAGCGCAGCGAGAATAACACTTTCTAGCCAATACGAAATTTTAAAAACTGAGTAAACTAGAACCAGAACACAACTTAAATTGATTAAGCTTGGCAGCGGGTGGGCGGGCAGAAAATGAACTCAGCAGCGCCTGCCGACAGCGGCGTCCGATAAACTGCTGAACTCGTCGCTGATAGTCACACAGTGTCTGCACGTGGAACTGAAATCGTTGCAGTGGGCTCAGCGCTTCTCTGATCGCCCGCAGGATAAATGTGGTCAGTGGGGGCGATGGTGGCTACGGCTGCACCAGCAGTTCCGCGATCTGCGGCTAACGGACCACGAGTCGCTCCGATTGCTGGATCTGCGCCGAACAGCCCAGCCCGTTGGTCTCGTCTGCGATTGCGCGAGAACTGAGCGAGCCAAACGCAGCGCTTGATGTTGACGGTGTACTCAGTGATCCCCCCGCCGCGCCCGTAGCTTGATGCTAGGCGACAGAAGTGGAGGCATGGGCGTTCTGGGCGTTGGCGCCACTCAACGTCACCGAATTTTGCTGCCAGTTGACTGCTTGTGACATTGATTCAGGAGCAACGGTCAGCAGCTACTCCTGCCGCGGCAGACGCAACTGCCGCCGCAGCTGCTTTCGCTCTTTTTGCTTCTCTCCTATCGAAGGATGCCTTTGCCTCCTTTTTTGTGAGATCACGATTTATGAAGATTCTGCTGCTGTCATCGGTGGCATCGCGCAAACGCTTCGCTTCATGCAGCAAATCGGTTGCCTATTCTACACAGCTCAGTGTCACGAGCACAGCATATAGTTCGTAGATTTCGAGCGTTTTCTAAGTCTGGCGACTTCACATGCTGCTTGTAGTTGAGGAAATGTGTACAGAGACAAGTGAACAGTTCAGTGTCGCTTGTTTCTGACCCAGTTTCTTTCAAACCGGAAACGACGAGGTTCAGGTTCTTACGATTCAGTTGGGTGACAGTTGTTGCAACAAAGCCCCTAAGAATAACCGGCGCGACCGTAGTATCTGAAGCACCGCGCACTGGGTCGGAAAACAATCCTGCGGGATCCTCTTCTGCCCTGTGTCCTTCACACCTCTTCCTCGACAATCCCCAAACTTCCCCCAGAATCCCTTCATCCCCCGTGCACCCTCCGCAGGTGTACCCCCATCCCTCGCAGCCCCCCTGCCCGCCGCACTGCAGATGCGACGCCACCCCGTACATCACCCCTGACGCAGAGCCATCATTCCTGAGGTTGGCAGTAGAAAGTTTCTAGTCCAATAGTTCCATTCTCACATTCAGTTCCAGAATATGCTTACTCATTGATGCTTGGCTTGTCTGGAGCTTGTCGAAGGCGGCCTTGGCTCCTTGACAATAAACAGAACAAGCCCACCCCGTGATGCTCAGGAGCTTCATTTCGGTCGGACTCGGCGTGAAGCCCCACCCGCAGCAGCCAGCGTGATACAGAGTGGCGCAGATGGCGCACTCGAGGCGCTCGTCCTCTGCTGCAGGGAGGCAACAGACCGTGCATGTCTTCTGCGCTACATTGGTCTTCCCCTTTGGTTTTTTATGGTTAGGCTGAGAAGACTGGCTCGAAGTGTTTTCGTAAACTACGATCGACTGTGCACGCCGCCTCTTGACGGCTATCAAGTCAGTATCCAGTTGCATAATGTGCGGTCGCACAACTCAGGCGTGATGAGCGGGACATCTCAGGTTTTCCTTACTGAATAGGAAAAATGTTCTAATTATGTCGCGAAATGTCTGCAAACTGCGCAAAATTCAAAATCGGGACCAACATCGACCGGCAGACAGTATCTTTCCCTATAACGTCGTTATAGCGAAAGTCCAAATTAAAACTCTCCATGCAGGCATGACCTATTAGTTAGGTCAAAAATTCCACTTCCGTGACCATTCTCTGTCTAGTTAGGTTTGACGATTGATTTGACTTCTGTGGACCTGTTATATGAGATTTAGCGTCCATGTCCTTCCCAGAAATGCCGGCATTTTTTGCTAAAGGGCCAAATCCAAGATGGCCGCCTTCGCCATTGTGAGAAATCATGTTTTCAACCAAGGCTCCTAGACTCACGCGCGAATACACCTTTTCCACTAATTCCGCCGCTAAAATTTCGAATCTGACATTTGTTTCAAGTTAAGATATCATTTTCATTCATTAATGCAAGATGGCCGCCATCCGGTCCTGCGACAACGCTACGTGTAAGTGGGAGAACGTAGGAACAAATGAGCACAGTAGACTTCAACAGATACATGTAGTATCAGTAGGATTCAATGCAGTCTGGATCAACAGATTTCAAAGAGTCCACCCTCCTTCTTCGTGTAACATCATCTCCCTCCTTGCCCTCTTCCTTGTTCTCATCTTTGTCGCTCTCTTAGGAGGGCCCTGGTTCAGGTAGATGCATTGAAAGAGCAGGTCGCATATCGGGCGCAGGGCGACAGCGACCACACACCAGCTTCCACACATGACCGAGTGGTTCATGGAGGGGTGGCACACAAGATATACCAAGCTATATCAAGTAGCTTGCACGTTGGTAATGTTGGCCTAGGCTATGTGCGTTTGGAAGCAGGCGAATGCGGCCGGCTTGTTATTCAGTGTCCTTCTACTGGGGCCTCAGCCGCGGTGATGCTCTTCCGAGATATATGGATGATGTAGGTTACATGTCACCGTAGATGACATGTCGTGTCAATTCAAGGGGCTTCTCTATACCTCCATCTCAAGAGCTCCACGTCACGAGAGAAGCCGTCGGGCCACTGGGCTCTTCGCCACCTTTTCATACACGATATAACGTCTTACCCTTGCCGCAGAAGCTTGAGCTAGCATCACGATCCATCATACAGTCCAGCTGTACCATCTGATGCAGTCTACCATCTGATGCAGTAACCAGGCACAAGACCGTCTCCTGCTTCCTCTTGATACAGAGCATTCTGGGCAGTAGCTTCGAGACGACAGCTGCTCCGACTTGGGCATTTGCGTGTGAGTATCAGCGGCATCAATATCATCTGAGTGCTCAAGCCTGACTCGCTTGACACGTAGAACTATGTACACGGAATAGAGGACAGTGTCAGTCTCAGACTGGTCTAAGCTGTAGTTCACCATTGGCTGCTGTGTTAACAAGTTGGAGCATTTGGGACCAACAGAGTATAAAATCTCTGCATTGACATTGTCTGCAAGATCTATCAGCTAGGGGCATATAAGTACTTGCAGCCTCCTTTTGGTGCTGATGCCACACAGCAGCGTTCCGAGCTCTTGGGGAATAGGGAAGGTGTCCCTCAATTTGATGCAGGTGTTGGGAGTATGCGCCTCAACTCCATCAGCAGAAGATTGGCTCCAAACACTGATATGTGTCTACATGATAGACCATGCAGACAGTGTAGCTACAGAGATTCTCTACTCTGTTGGATCCATATGCACCAACTTGTCGACACAGTAGCCAATGGCTAACTACAGCTTAGATCAGTCTGAAGCTAACACTATCCCATTTTCCGTGCACGTAGTTCTACGAGTCAGGCTCCAATGGTCCTGTTGTGATTGGCGCCGCTGATACCCACACTTAAATGCCCAAGTCGCAGCAGCTGTCGTCTCGAAGCAAGTGCCCGGAATGCTCTGTATCAAGAGGAAGCAGGAGACGGTCTTGTGCCTGGTCACTGCAACAGATGGTAGACTGCCTTGTACAGCTGCGCTGTATCGGTCGTGATGCTAGCTCAAGCTTATGCATTGCAAAACGTTAGTGTATATATGTAGATGGCGAAGAGCCGAGTGTGCCGACGGCTTCCCTCTCGTGACGCGGAGATAGCCTTGATTTTGAAGAACAGGTTGCAGAGGAGCCTCTCAAATTGACACGACTATGGCGACATCTCACCTATGTCATCCATATATCCCGGAGAAGCATCACCGCGGCTGAGGCCCGTGCAGCCAAGTGGAGGACACTGAATAACAAGCCATCTATCCGCTTGCTTCCAAACGCACATAGCCTAGGCTAACATTACCTCCGTGCAAGTTACTTGGTATATCTTGTGCGCCACCCCTCCATGAACCACTCGGTCATGTGTGGAAGCTGGTGTGTGGTCGCTGTCGCACTGTGCGCGATATGCAACCTGCTCTTTCAATGCATCTACCTGAAGCAGGGTCCTCCGAAGAGAGCGACGAAGATGAGAGCAAGGAAGGGGGCGAGAAGGGAGATGATGATGCACGAAGAAGGAGGGTGGACTCATCGAAATCTGATAATCCAGACTGCTCTGAATCCTACTAATCATATACGTATCTGTTGAAGTTTACTGTGCTCATTAATTCCTACGTTCTCCCAGTTAAACGTAACCGTTGTCACGGGACCGGATAGCGGCCATCTTGGATTAATGGATAAAAATGATATCGTAGTGAATGTCAGATTCGGAATTCTTGTGGTGGATTTAGTGGAAGAAGCGCATTTGCACATGATTCGAGGAGCCTTTACAGAAAACATGATTTCTCTCAATGGCGATGGCTGCCATCTCGGATTTTTGAGTAAAAATGATGTCGTAACATGAAACTAAGATCAGATTTGGAATCCTCGTGATGGAATTCAAAAAGTGTATCTGCACGTGATTCTAGCAGCCTTGGTTGAAGAGATAATTTCTGAAAATGACGCCAACGGCCACGGCTGGTCAACGAAGAGCAGCAGTGCTAAGCACTGGCGCAATCAGAAGAACTGAAAGCGCGAAGATAATGGCAGAGGTAGGCTGGGACGAGCTAGAAAGTAGAAGAAGGCGGGCCAAAATGGCGTATTTTTACTAAATCGTCAAAGCTACTGCCCCCCGTATTTGAAAGCAAGATTTTCACTCAGACCCCAACAAGAGCACAGCTCTCGATCGCTTTCTCAAAACAATGCCTTGGTCAATGAACCCCAATGCCACCTTACTTGCTATCAAAAATCGCTTTTTCCTCACTGCATTCGAACTTGGAATTCTTTTAAAAACGAGACCGTGAACAGCATATCGGTCAGTGAATTAAAAAACAATTGTTATCATGGCCAGAATTTGCTCCTAGTAGACGTTCAGTGTACACTCAGCAATACAACCACATTTTAAAAGGGCATACTGGAAGATTCATCACACAATTCCGGTTAGGCTTGAGCCCGTTGCGTAATGAACTGTTCACATACAACATCACTGACAATCCATTCTGTCCATCATGCGGGGAGAAAATCGTCATTTTCTCATTTCTTTTTTAAATTTCCTGTTTATTCACTCGAAAGAAACGTTTTTGTAGCGTTGAAGTTAAACGTTTAAATGTGAAGTTAACGTTAACGTTTTTGTGCATTAAAACAACCGAGTATCGACCACATTTTAAAAGTAGTGGGAATATGTACCCGCCACTTTTCAAAATTGGTGATGATATTTTTTCACCGCTTTGTATAATGGCGCCGCCCACGACTAACTCCAGTTAGTCTTATCCCGCTTTAGAGCAAAAAGCTTGAGAAATTAGTTTCTTAGCAAGCAGCGCCGGAGTTTAGTCTGTAGACTATAATTATTATAATTAATTATAATTATGTATGTATGTCTGTATTATATACACTTGCAACGCACCAAAAATATTTCATGCCAACGGAGATGGAAAAACATCATTTGCTTGAATCGTTGGTGCTGGAGAAGTACAGCAGACTCTAATTAATGTGTATAAATATGTGTATATATATACACCGTGCTTCAATAAAAAGTAAGCCAGAATGTTTATTTAATTTATATATAATTTACCCGATCTTATCTTGAAGATGTCTTAAATATTTTCTGAGGAAATTTCTCGGTAATTTGTGGTTG
>JAQIWG010007178.1:0-12568 GCA_034695025.1 Chamaedrilus cognettii
GTGAACAACTAGCCCACTGTGAACAACTAGCCCACTGTGAACAACTAGCCCACTGTGAACAACTAGCCCACTGTGAACAACTAGCCCACTGTGAAAAACATCACAATCATTGTCTTCAACCGAGGGCGCTTTGAATGAAGGAAGAGAACAAAATGAAATTTTAGAATTATCTCATTTTGCAGTTTTGCTACACTTCTAATTAATTTTTATTATAGATATCTCCTCATTGTCGAAGCATTTCATGCGACCACACTACAGAAATTTGATATTTATTATTTTTGATTTGTAGGTCTATTTGTAACAACATAATCGCTAAGCATAATCAAGAAATACGCTATAAACTTACATTATAACTCGACTACTTACATATTGAATCGAAATACTGCCAAAAGATCAACGGTGGAAGGCGCAGTACTTCCAGTCCAGATCAGCCGGTACTGCCGATTGGCTATGAGTATCGACTGGAACTGGGCCGTCGTGGGCGTCGATGGGTCATCTTTATCCAGTCCGTGAAAGGTGATCAGATCTGATAAAGAACTCTGGGGATCCCATATAGTGAGATCGACGGTTTTAGAGGATACGTTCAGAAACAGCTGCAATTTGTGATAAAACAGCTTTTTTGAGTTTTTGAATAAACACTTACTCTAACAAAAGATTCACCCTGGATGTCAACAACTTTTTTGTTTGTAAGAAATGCACACTTTTTATGTAATAAATAAGTAGCTCACATTTTTTTATTTGTGCAGGTGATAATACAGTTTCTTAAATTTTTGACACCTTATAGACATTTTGATTGTTAATTTTTTTATAGGCATATAAAACTGACAAATTTCAAGATCCAAGAATCATTCTCCATTGAACAGCTGGGCCTAACAGTACAATTGCAATTATTTCAATCAGGGGTCTATAATTAGTAGTTTATGTACAACGACTTGAATTATGTTGCGCAGCATATTTACATCCCAAAACCGTCGCATATTTTAGCATCTAGATGAGTAATGTATTACACTACACAAAAATGACAAAAATCACACCTGTCCATATGCAACGTCATTGCAGAACGTGACGTTGTTGGTTTGGCAGGATGACGTCACAAGGAGAGGATTGTTGGGTCTGATGACGTAGGACAGCGGCACGCCAGTAATAGAGCCATCGCTATCCAGCAATATCTGACTGAGGTCGCCATCTAGGGCGTAACTGCCAAAGTAACCGCCCGCTTCTCCAAGGAAAATCTTTTCTGTCTGAAATACATAGACTTCTACATAGACATATACATATTACTTATCTGCAAGAAGCAAGTAACACAATTTTCTGTATGTTTTTGTATGATAGGCTACTTCATCGATACTTTTTCGTTATAGTCACACGGTTTCATGTTTTCGCACAAAAGGAACATGGATGGAAGATGTGAGATGTTGTAGACAACAATCGCATTTAATAATGTTTTTTTCTGATCACGGAGTGAATAAATCACTATTAACTGTGATGAAGGAATTTAAAAAGCTTAACGATACCGTACTAACAATTTAGGCAAAATAGCTTATTTATCAAAACTAGCCTACATGTGCATCAGTGAAAAAACTAATTTGTCAGAACTAACCAGCCGTCGTAGTTAGGTTTAAAATTCACTTGAATATTAAACGTTATGCTTGCCTACTGCTTAGTGTGCTAATGCTGACCACTGTTTCAAAGGTGCATTGGTTTGCGCTGCTCGCCACGCTGTATTGTCCAGTGTTGTTCGGGTAGAAGCCTATAGCGTAGGACATTCTTTCAACAGAGGGCGTGAAGTTGACGAAACGAATGCCACTTAGTAGCAAAGGTCCATCACGTATTTGAACTCCTACTGACGGATATGGTCTACAACAGCAATTCGCTAACTATTTATCATTCAGGTTTTTTTTGTTTCGTTTGATTTTGAAAGAAACTAAGACACATATTATTAATCGAATCATTCAGTACAGGTCTGTTATTGTTGGTGAAAACGGTAGTGCATAACCACGAGAACAAATTTAAACGTTTTAGCAGGATTTAGCGCTTTACTCAAACATAAATGACAAAACTCTGTAGGCTTCAGGCTTATTTTTGCGACAGAAGAATCATGACGACGTTAAACTTTATTCGATCACCCTAGACATTAAATTTCTTAAGATTTTCAATCTTAAATTTGAGTAAAAATAACATATGTGCTCAAACAAAGTTGAATTGAAATGGCCTACCTGCTGCGCCAACTGGTGTCATCTTGCCTAGCTTGGCCCACAACAACTGAATTAGTTAGCTGCTGATGTGATCCTACGTCATATGGCAAACTACTCGAACTACAAAAATAGACAATAATAATTAACCTTGTCAACATTTGGTTTATATTAAGGTTTCATTTACTTACCATGGCTTCAAAAATTGTGGCACGAATGTTACTTAAAAGTTCGATCAAGATAATTCAAAATTCTGCAAGGTAACATCTGCACATAATGCTAAGCAGTTGAAATATTTAATAAGAGACACAAAAACATGCTTTTTACGGATGAAAATGTTACCCAATCTGATTTTATTAGCAAACTAAGTCTTACAGCTAGAACAGAACTAGCGATCTATCTATACAGGAGACCTTTTTATGGTATAACATGTCCCTAGAAACTATTTATAACTTTCAATTTCGGAAGCTTAATATTACTATGTATGCCTAGCCTCTACTGGAGTAGGGGTAGCGATGCCTGTCATAAAAACCCCGTCATCACAAGGACTTTCCCGAGTACGCCCCAAACCATATAGGCTACCAATCGACCATACTTGATCGCAAAGGCTTATGTATGGTAGTCAACATTGCAACATCAAACCAGTTAGCTTAAATGCGAATCAATGCAAAACGTGCGACATTACCTTGCCATCAAGACACTAACATCATTGTCGGACAATCTAAAACAATGGCATGGGTACAGTGGGCAAATAGAAGATTGGCAAAATCGTATCTTTAATAAATACATATGTAAGATACATCTAATTCAGTGATTTTTGTTCATTAAATAAATGTGAAACAGTTCAAATTAAATTTTATTCTATAGAGGTTAGAAGAGGTTCAAACAGCAGCTCACGAACTTTCTGTTATAATATGCGTGCAAAATATAAATATACCTACTGTATGCAAACTTTAAGCTATAAACTGACACAGAAATTACAATGGTAAGCGCACACATTTACAAAATAAAGCTATACTACTAAGCCATCAAACTCATGTTAAATTTCCTAATAGCATATTTAAGACTAATAAATTTTTTTGGAAGTCCCGTATTTCACAAGCCTCGTAAGCTCTGTGCTAGTGTGCAGATGTGCATGGGTCAAAGTGAATGAATTTAGCTTCAACAACAAACATTGAAGATAGACTAAATTATTTTAAAGCAATATTTGAAGCAACCTGGCTGAGTCTATCCAGACATCACCGCCTCTGACAAACATGCCCAGTGAGTTCTTGTAGCCTGTAAACTGCTCAATTAGCGCCGGGGCTCGCGGCTTCGAGAGATTTTTGTTTATGTGCGGCTCGTATCTTAAATAAAATGCATTAATATGGCAGTAATGATCAAGTTATCAAATTCTTATCAAATAATTTGAAGTCGATTATGAACTTGACTTAATTTGTTTAAGAGACATCATGCAGAATCATTAAAGACTGTCATCAGATTTACTATATAAAATCGAGTATAAAATATTATGCTTTCGTTGTATTCGTAACGCATACAAAGATACCGATCGCAGATCTGTATTATTATAACTTACTTTTGGTTACTGTATGCATAAACGCTTAACAGATGTATGAAATACCTTCAATATGTATATATGTTCAGAAGCAAGACGATGGGTCTCCACAAAAATTTCAATTAATAGGCTAGCAAGTATTGAATAATTCAAATCTTAGACAAACCATATAAATTAAGTGTTTTTACAAAGTTTCTTGAACAAAAAACATTTCACAAGTGTAATAAAAAAGCAGACCAAAACAACAAGAAAAAAATCAAAAGAGGCAAGAAATACTAACTATATTTTTCACACAAAATGCAGAATTTCACCCAAATTTTCATATGCAGAGACAAGAGCCCCAAGCAATGATCTACCGTGGTGTGTCGGTCAGAGCCAAGTAATCTCTCCAGTCGTCTGCTGATGGTACAGTTGTCTTCGGGCCTCGGTCCATGAAAAATCCGGCCTAAGTTAGGAGCAATATATACACCTTAACATCTTCTAGTAGCAATAATTAATCAATGAAATAAACGGTCGGTTTACTTGAAAATAATAAATCAACTACCGTATTACTATGTAAAACGAATTTGTCAAATATAAACGAGCATAATTCACACACTACATACACTACAAGTCAACAAGCTACATTTATAACGCTGGTACCTTAGACTACTGAAGACTCGTTTAAATATCATAATAATTATTTCAAATGCTGTCTCATAATTAATTTTTAAATTATTAATTACACACCCAAAAACAAATTAAATGAGCATCAACCGGCCTGTTGGTTGGAGTGAGCTCTATTTGCAGAAAAGTTTCCAAGAGGACTTCGCTCGCCATCGAAAGGTGGCAGAAGTCCACTCGATTCTCCCGTTGGGACACGATAAAATGCATAGAAAAATCCCATCTCCTACAACAACAATAGGGGTATCTAAAATTTCTACAATATACTAGCTCTATAAAACATACACTATTTTACAAAATTTCAAATGTTTTGATATCATTTTGGTGGCGCATACTTCATAACGCACACTCATGCGTAAAAGAGAGGGTCAACATTCTAAAACGATAAAAAGTGATGTTAAAAAAGACTAACCTCCGAGCCACCAGCGGAATTGTTTACAAGAATATTGTTTGGATGCGATATCCAAAATGTTGCTACGCCTCTGTAAACAAAGAACAAAGCAAAAAGGACAACAGAAAGTGCCAGTGACCCCGGCATAAAAAAGTGCGTGAACCAGTTCGTGCAGCATTTCTAGAACTTTGTTAATCAATACAAGCTCTTATGATTAGACTCATAGCGAATTAAATATTAAATATAACGATACATGCTTTTAATTTGTTCAGTATTTTGAAGCAAACATATATATTACGTAATGCTGTTTTTTAAATTTTTTTATGTGTCAGTCTCGGTGGATCAAATCTTGAAGAGTCTATGCATATTCCGAAGAAAAAGAACCCAGGTACACAATATACGATATAAAAAGAACATTGTTAATCTACACGTATAACCTACTGTACAAATGTATCATAACATATCTGCAGCAAAGTACATGTAGGTTACGCTGGTGTGACACTAAATTAGCACAGTGCAGACCAATCGTAGCGACTAATCGTAGCGCACAAATCAGATTCATCAGTACTTCAGAACCTCACATTACTCGCACAACCAGACACAACTTTCTCCACTGATCCAGATACGACTTTTTTAGTTATCCAGATACAATCTTTTCCATTTACCCAGGCACAACTTTCTCTACTTATCCACATACAACTTTTTCACTTATTAAGATACAACTTACTTGCAGTCCGTTCCCGGATCAGGCATGTACAAAGTCGGATTAGCTGTCAGCAGTCTACACACTGTGTAGTTACGCTCAGGGGGGGTCAAGGTCGCAGCCTTGGTGACCAGCCCCAGGTTGTGTTGCAGGGTGTTGTTCTGCTCATTGCCGTCGGAGAGGAAGAAGCAATGCCCCATAGCATCATAGCCAACAACATCCTCCACCTATAAGATACCTTTTTTTATTTCGTAATGTTTATCTAAAAATTAGAGTAAAAAAACTTGTTTTGTTCTACAAAGTCAAATGAAAAGTCAAATGAAAATATCTTGATTAAAATATCATAGTGACATAAATTTTCAAATATCAGTAATATTGTACCGGTACCTAATTCAAACTGAATCAATATTAATATATCAATTTCATCAGATCAAGCGAATAAAGGATGCCGTTAAAAATTTTAAATTCCATCTGATAAGATAGACAAATTCAAATAAAAGACCATCACAATCCTTCATACTCTGCAAACACAAACTGCAATGAATATCATTCAGCCTATATGTGTACAGAACCCAACTCTTCGGCACACAGCAACAAGTTCGCACACCAAAGATACAACCCACACAAGCAAACGCATCACCGCCCAATGGAATACGACTAGCAAAAGATGATGGAACAAATCATCACCAATAATTTTCTTTTCTTATTTCTTTGCTTTTCAGGGACAGTGCATAGCACGCAAGGGCTATATACAGTCCGGTTCTGTGCGAGGAAGCCCGCACAGAACCGCTCCCCTTTCTTTAGTCGCCTCTTACGACTCGCCCGGGGAGGTCTGGGCTGCAAGCCAATTCTTAGTTCCCCGGCCTTCAGGGATCCATTACCAATAAGTTCTGAGTCGCCTCGATGGTGACACAGCGCGAGAAGCTCCTGTGAATGGAGATCTGTCTCGCGTAGTACCCGGTCGCATCGAAGACTCTGTGGAAGTGGAGAGGGAAGGTGGAGTTGTTCTCCTGTTGTCCCATCTGATACAGCTCGATACCCTCGAGGCGCGCCGCTCTCACATCCTTCAGCACCTGGGGCACAACGATCGATCTTGTGACAGTGACAGGCTGGCATTAATTGACACAGTAAGGCTTTTTTTATGTAACTACACATTTGGAATTTCTGGATGAAAAAATACACAGCACGAGTCATTGATCATTTTCATGCAGAACTCGCGATCGGGGGGGGGGGGGTGGCGAGAAAGGATCTGAGGGATGGCGATTTTATCAAATAAATTCAGTGTCAATACAAATGCTAAGCCAAACGTACACTATCAAAAATGTTTCTCTTTCCTGAAGCTGCTCTTAACAGTGGATAATATTCAGTTTTTAGCTCACTACAGTACTTGTTTATTTCTGATCACCTCATTTTCACAGCTTTACAGTTCCGAATATGCGAGTTTTGAACAACATATTCTGTGATTTCTAAGTGAATATTTTTTAGCCACATAAATTATGAGTATCGTACCGTATAGGAAATGTGCAGCTAGAAATCGCAAAATGTGCAGTGAAAAATCCAAATTTTAACATTGTGGCCTGCAATGCTAAATTTCATGCGGTAACATTATGAACCGTAATGCTAATTTTAGGATTCTAACCACACATTTTGGTCTTAGAACTACATAATATTTGTCAAAAGTACTCTTACATTAATTAAGGCCTGCAATTGCTGCAAATTGCCACCGTACATTGGTTTGATTGATATAAAAAACATTCATTTTATACTGCGAGATTGACGCATTGACCATAGTCACTGCAATATCACAAAATGCATTGCTTATTTCAAGTTAAGTAAAATAGATTACTGTATCTTCAAGTAGGCCTAATCAAGGTAAGATTCATAAAATAATAGAAATAAAAATGCCCATGAATGCTAGATTTTACAAGCAAGCAAACCTTGATTTGCCCTCCGAATGTATCAAACGGGTAGAGGTTGCACAGTGAAGTGCAACTCGACTGCATTTCTCCCCAGATCTTGATGTTTCGCGTGAGGAGTCCCACCTCAGCTCTCATGTCCACTCCCGCGGGCGCCATTTCTCCGAAATGCGTGTAAGATACTGGACCTGTGGCGTTGTCATTAAAACTTGTAAAAATCACAAATATTTTCCTTTTCGTTTCCTAAAGTTGTATTTGATTTTGTATTTTTTTTATAATTTCACTGGAATACATCGAAATCATATTCCTAAAATAATCATAATCATCCTGTCATGCCTGATAAGAACATTTTTGCGTGATAAGTAGCTGGACTTGTAATATAGCCAGCAAGCTTAATATCAGCCGAGCCTAGACTAGGTTTGCAGAACGTTCCCAGCTTGATTTAATACCTCATTGGCTTTGCTGCATTATAGTGAAGAAAAATGATGAAAAAGGCTTCAAAATAGCGCCATGCCAAACAGACTTGAAGAGGCTCGCTGCGTGTTGAGAAGGAGGCTCGAGTGGATGCTTTGCTAAGCAAAGTGGCAAAGTCGCAAAGTCGCAAAGTGCATTAAACTAAAATATCAGACTAGGGGTTCAAGAGCTGCATAGGATCACCACACACATTGCACAGTTTGAATATCTTCTGCTTCTGCTCTTCACTTATTTTCTAAATTTAAACTTCTTCACAACAAAACGCATTGCTGATTGCGGCAGCAGCATATACTAATTCAATCATTTCACAGGTTTAAAGAGCAAATTAGCTAAATTTCAAAGGATATTTAACTACGTCAGAAACTACGGAAGTCAACTTACCGTGCTCATAACAATAAGATCATAAATGAATACTGAGATAAATGGATTGCGTATTGCATCCATTTAAGATTTTCAAGTTATGTATATAACTTGACCTCCTATGGTTATTGCACTACCTTCGTTGGTGAAACAAAGATGTACATATAAAGCGCGGCTACGCAATTTCATAAGTTGATCGCATACCCTGAATCATCACTTGATTAGGCAAGCAGAGAGGGCAGGGCAGCAGCGTGAACTGTTCAGCCTGGTTCATGTCGTAGTCAGAGCTCGCAATGACGATCCCATCACCCTCGCTCCAGGTCGAAGCGTCGTCAAGCAACGATATCACCACATTCCCGTTTCCTGACAAAGATTTTTTTATTGTTTTCTTGTTGTGTAACGGCACAGAGACACACGAGGGGCATTGTAGTGCCAAACGATGATATGTTTGGGACCTTTGACCAGTCGGTGATTGCTCAGTGACAATTTTTTGTGGTGCTCTACCTATTAGTTATCAAATAGACAGTCGATGCCCTCCTCTTTCAGAAATTCAGTTCAGCATCAGGCTCAACTGCGTGAACACAATAGTGGACTAACTAGGCTGCTTACAGCACAGGCTCAGCACTTCAAGCTCAACCATCTTCAAAACCGAAATTTAAAAGTCAATGCATTACTGGTCAGTATATTTCCCTTTCAATGATAAATTAAAGCTCTACATCTGGGTCTGCATTATAGACTATCCCACAAAACTTTCACTTCCGTTATGCAGGGAAGCTACTAAGGGTCTCTTCCACCATATATACTTTGCATGCAATTTTGCATGCAATTTTGCATGCAATTTTGCATGTAATTTTGCATGCAACCGTGTTAAGGCGGACGGGCCGTTGTCATAACAACGAATTCCTTAACCGGGTTTCATGCACGGCTTGTTCCTTAACTGAGTTTCATGCACGGCTTGCATGAAACCCAGTTAAGGACATTTTACATGTGCATTGTATTTTTTCTTAGCGTGGTTGTATGCAAAATTGCATGCAAAATATGCATCGTGGAAAGGAGGCCTAACGTTGAGATGCAGAGTATAATAGAACTGCTCAGTAAATCACCTGGATGTACGGTCGCAGTCAAGTAGGTCCAGCTAAGTTTCCACGGACCGTGAATGTCAATTGATCCTGTGGCCGTCACGCCTATAAACTTTCGTCCCATCGCAATATTGTACTGCGGATCAGTGTTGAGTCCGAAGAGAACGATCTGGAGGGGAGCCATGAAGGGACAGGCCTCGCTACCGACCACGAGCGATCCCTGACTCTCAATAAGAATGTATCTCGTGCGAATCGTGATCGTAGCACCGTTGATGCCGTTGTCATAAATGACCAAAGTCGCTGAAAAAATATTAGCTGCATTTTACATATTATAAGAAACCGTATCATATTAACTTTTTGTTTTTTATTTATTTTAGGAACCGTGTGTAGCACACAAGGGCTATATACAGTCCGGTTCTGTGCAAGAGAGCCGGCACAGAACCGCTCCCCCTTCTTCATTCGCCTTTTGCGACTCGCCAGGGAGCTCTTAGCTGCAAGCCAATTTGTGCTCCCCGGCCTGCAGGGGTGACAAAGGTCTCATTGCTTTGAATTTTAAATTATTTTTGAAATTAACTTTATCATATGCTAAAGAATTGACATTTCAAGTTAAAGATGTCCATTGATAAGCATTACCTCCGTTCCGAATGGTGATCGTGCTGGCATTGATGGAGGTGTGTAGAACATACGCAACGTGTCCGTCCAGGACTATATCCGATCCGGGCGGATAATATCCAAATGGAATCAAATATGAGACGTCATCCGGACACACCACATATCCCAAGCTTTGTTGTCCAACGTGAGGCAATTCCACTGTAACACACAGCCCAAAGATAACAAATAACTGACTCCATGATAAAATCAGACTGCAACTAGAACATAGCATGCATATATGTAACTCTGTTAAATATTGTAATACATTGCAGATATTCATTATTTTTAAAATAACCGTTTTTAGTGTTTACAGGACTCAAAATCACTGCTTGAATGTAGAGGCCAAGCTGCTTTAGTGTTCAGTTTATTTAAGCCTAAACAAACATGCATAGTTTTTTGCATGTGACCTAGGAATTGTCATGCAAGTGGGACGGAAGGACATCCTTTGCGTCAGCCGCAAAGAAACGATTTCATTTTAGGTCAAGCAGAGCTAAATATTACTTCCAACGAAGATTCGTGTGACTTAGAAAAGGTCAGTATGAAGGGTCATTATGTACAGTGCCGGATTTACAGCGAAGCGCACGGGGCACGTGCCCCGTGCCTCCGCAAACAAGGGGGCCCCCGCAAATGAAGCACATGAAATTTTTACAGTCTTGCATTTGAAGAGTAGGCCTAACGTAGACTGCACCTACAATCCAGCTACAAAACAGCGCTGAAGCAGCAAATTTAAATTTAAATGTAATGATTGACGCTATTTGTTGTCAAATCAAGCACAATATGGTTAAAATATTATGCTAAAACTTATTCATTTTCATGGGCGGCCTCCACAGAATTTGTGCCCCGGGCCCTTTTGGTGTAAACCTGGCACTGATTATATAGCATAGGGAGCTAATATTATGTAAATTTATGGACTGCAAACCAACGCCTCGATTTAAAATAAAATAGGCCAAGAGGCGCCGCTAATTGCCTAAGTAGTGTTCTAGAACTGGTACGATAATTAATTATATTTATTATAAGATAATTATTATATTAGACCCACGAAATAGTCATTGCGACCAATTTTTGAGTCCGGTGTTTAGATAAAAAACAAATGCCTAACTACGGTAATGCACTTTTGGCAACCCTTTGAACGCTGGGCAGGTCTGCAAAGTGTTAACTTTTGGAGACAGCATAAAAATAGGCCTACGTTTCAGTAAACCGCAGGTGAGAACCACTTACACCGACAGGTCAGTAGAACCGTGACGATAACCATCATCACGAGGAAGACCGCGACGCAAACTCTAAAGCCAATCACTCCACCAGGCTCTTCCTTCATCGTTCTTTCTTGCTTGACGAATTATGCACAACTATTCCAAGGAACAACCTAAACAAAACTTCACGCCGTAGAGTCGAGACTGAGTCTAGAGTTAGCTGCAACTGCTGGTTTTTCCCCAATAACTAGATTAACGCATTGATTCATTTTTGCACATGTCCGTAGTGCATGTATGCACGCATGTTCGAAGTTTAACTAGCAGGGCTAGAACGAATACCGTGTCAAAGACGCCGCGAATAGGGTACCGTGAGGCATTACACAAATGTATGATAGTATATATTATAATTATATAGCCAGTACAGTTGCGTTTAATGAAACTGCCATTGTCAAATGTAGAACCTCAACGGTTCAGCTTCGTTTGAAATTAGTATTGATTAACAATGTTAGTAGTTAACAACATTAGTAGTTCACAATGTCAATCGATTGAAATTTATATTTTAAAAAGCTTGGCAAGTGTCTCAACAATACCCCTGGATTGTAGACTATTGGCTTAAGCTTAATTTCAGATTCAGAGAGTTCAAGGAGAGAAATACTGATTGCTTGCATGCGGTCTACTTTTATACAGCACATTAGCACGACATAATACAATGACGGGCCAAAACATTTGCAACAAAAGCTGAAGTTAAGAATGTCCCTGTGTTGCACTGCTGGTCAAACGGCCTCAAAGCACAGATGCTGATAAAAATACAAACTAATATTAACTAAAACAAGAAAAATGACGAAATAAAACAGCAAGACACCGGTCAGTGCCTAGCGTGAGGCTAAAGATACACGTCGGCTATGGAATGTCAACTATTTTGACAGATGCAGGGCGACAGGGTCTTAAGTCAGTCATTACCTATTATTGTCTCGACACATTCAAATCGGTTGCAGCCGAGTGTGGCCCGGCCTGCTGTTTTCAACATGCCTATTGTCAGGACCGTCCTCATCAAAAGAGCCCAATATGCGGTAGGTCTCAAGACACAGTTTTATTAGCTGTATACCGACGGTCAGCGCTTGCATCGACGGGGGGTTGAGGGGGTTGAACCTCCCCACCTCAATTTTTCATCCCCTCATCTCAATTTTCAGTCCCCCAAGTAAACAAAATGAAGCACAGAGTCTATATCTTTAACCACCCCGTCCCCACCTCAGCTTTCAAACACATCCTGTGTCAAATAAGCCATTATGAAAACCTGTCCCTACCCACCCCCCCCCCACCCGGTTGTGAGTTCTGGACGGAAGGAAAACTTCGACCCCCCCAGCCCAATTTCTAACCACTCTAGTCATAAAGTC
>JAQIWG010007179.1:0-12567 GCA_034695025.1 Chamaedrilus cognettii
TCAGAGAAGTCGTCGCTGAGACCGATGCCAGAAAAGCAGAAGGTGCAACAACGACAGCGCTGCGTATTCCAAGACCGTCCCATCTGACTGGAAGTGAGGCTTGACGTCCAGCAGACTCATCAAAGCGAACGTTGGCGCACAATGCAAGTGTGCGATTGACGAGGCTGTCAAAATTAGTTTAATTGTGCTCTCCCCATTTTCAGTTCTTTGGCAGTCTGTTGGCACCAATGACGTCGTTGTTTGGCACTCATCTGGAGTCTTGACCTGATAGACACGTTCTGCACACAAACGCTTGTCTTCAAATTGGCAAGTCTACCCTTTACACCACTGCATTTCTGATGTGTCCAACAAACGCATTTTGTGCATGTAATTACTTCGTGCGAGCACCCTTTCCACAGACTCCACACTGCCACTTTCCACATTTCTCCACTGTTCCCTTTCCTTTACATGTCTTACATAGATTATTAAATCTGTCGGAAACCTGCCGATCGGCGCGGGGCGAGCTGCGGCGGGCACTGCCCTGTGAGCGGGAAGATATTAAGTCCACCGCCTCAGCAGGAGGTTTCCACCGAACCGCGCCCCGGCCCGGTTCTGCCGACGACAGTCCGAAAGGTGCTGGAAAGGAGCGTGGGAGTCGGTCTGTAGCCATCGGTCTTCCAGCATGACCGTACGGATTTCGATGAAAATCGAATTCGTCGCTTCCTTGAGCCACTTTGAAATCGCCAGGCCTTTCTTCTACATCTTTCTTCTATATGTCACCCGAGACACACGGCCCGTTCTTTCCGTGGGATCGATTGCACCGTTTGTTCATGACGCGACATAGTCGGATACGCCTCCAATCGCAGTCCAGCATCAAATGTCACAAATCAAATTCACCTAAATTAAACTTAGCTTCCAAAAATTCAACTATCAGCAAAATAGTGTGTCCTTGCTTGAAATAAACACTTTGCTGGCCCGATTTTCGCAAATTTATAACTGTATTGCGAGAATAAAAGAAATAATCTTCCGCGTGGCGCACTACAGCTAGGCCAAACAGCGGCAGCAACGGGGCGGTCAGCTGCGAGGCAGGCCTCGTTTACGGGGCACCATTGTGCAATAGATTGCTTGTAGCTATCGGGGTGATGATCTACACTGTTCATGCTCTCGCTCTGAGGGTGACCAGAAATAAGTTCAGAAACTAGGGCTTTCTACAACAATCATGTCGACAGGCTCGCGCAACGTAAAGCCCATTTTCGTCACAAATCACAAAATTTGCAACTTCGTGATTGTTTCTAGACCAGCCATTTGATTTAAGAAATCATTTTCCATTTTTTTGGCTGTTTAAACCCGTTTAAACCTAAATCCAAGTTAGAACAAAGATGTTAGCTCAAGCTATCAAAACAGATTCATAAATAGCATAAAAATATCAGAAATATTTGCCGATTTTTGCACTGCAGTAAATATGAATTTAAAATCGCATGTTCAAAATTTAATTACCAGAAATGCATCTCAACACACACACACACACACACACACACACACACCCACACACATTTAGGCCTAAATCTTATATTTCTTTTAAAATGATCTTTATAATTCGAGTCGTTGACCTTAAAAAATAATTATATGTGAAACCAAAAGGAAGCCAATATACTTTTTTTTCTTCGTTGAATAGCAGCGATAGCATGAAATATATTATACATCCTACTCAGTCCCACTGGCCACAGAAAGTCTGCATGAATTAAAAATATTGATTGACAATGACGGTTACTCAACAGACGATTACCCAACAGACGATTACCCAACACACTTAAACTATATATAGATTGAAAATATTGAAAAATACTTCTAGAAAATTCATTATATTACTTTGACAACAGTTTGAATGATTAAATAAGAGATTTTATACTGATTTTGAACCACGCTTCAACAAAACAGAATTAAACCCGTGATGGGAAGCCAGGATCGACAGAGACAAGACTTGCATAAGCAACGCCCAAGATGAGGCCTTAACTGAACAAAAACTGACAAACACAGAAAAAAGATAATCATTCACACAACTGAAATCTTCTGTAGAAACTGTTCTTTGCACCATCACAAGATTGGTTTTAATCAAATTGATTAGCGTATCCTGCAAATTATTTCAGAAAATCAAAACAAAGGGGAGGCAAGGGGGATATTATTTGGAAACTCATTATTTGTAATGTCAAACGTTGACCAAAGTCAATTTTGTCCTTCAAAATATTTTGCACGCTTTATTCTCACACATCAACAAAACCGAGAGCGAATAGTTGACTATCAAAAAATTGTGACGCTATCCCCACGCCCTCCCGCCCTTTCGATGATGACAGACCGTCGACAGTGTAAAGTTTAGAGTCTTCAACAGCAGTTTCACTGCCTCGCGTGCGCAGCGTTTCTGCGGCGCTCGCACAACATTAGCTTAGAAAATTCTTTGAAGATTTAAATTTAAATTTATTCAGGATTACTCTGTAGTTAATCCACGCAAATTTCCTAGAAATATATAGCATAATGGCAAAGCAATATCATTAGACACTAGGGAGTTCCATTGTTTGGAACATAGTGTAGTATTGAACAGGCTTAGACAGTTTTACCCAGAAATGACTGTTTCACATTTTCGACACAGCTCTTTGCATTTACTCTCCTTTTCCTTATCAAGCTAACAATAGTGTTCATAGTGCAAGCTAGAGCATTATATAATACAGAGACAAAAATGCAGATCTCTGTTTCAAAGAGAAAAAGGGGAATACCAGTTCATGGAGACACAATGTGACCTATGTTAAAGATAATTAATTTGTAGTTCAATGTTCAAAGGAGTACGTAAAACAAAAACTGTACAGAAAGTGACAGTTGTACAACCTTCAATCGAATCACTTCCACGCAAGGATAGCAGATGGCGAGAAAATAAGTTAAAATTCCAAGGGGTCAAACTACATAATTATACAACATTTGGATACAGTTTAGTGTTACAAGGGCCCGGCCCCTGTTAGATGGGTGACAGTTTAGAGTTGCATGGCTTGCTCGCCGCTGCCGATGTGTGTGTTGTACGCCGCCGCGCCGACAGAGTCTGTGACGACGCTGACGACACGCCGCGTCAGCTCGACGACACTCGGGTCGGTGGTCGGACTGTGCAGTAGGCGCTCGAGGATGGCCGTGCAGCCCTGGCTGACCAGCAGTGAGCAGTAGCGCGAACCTGCACACAGCCAGCGTTGCTGCACCTGGCCCCCGACTACATATAACCCTAAACCTGCACACAGCCAGCCTTGATACACTTGGCCCCCAGCTACATATAACCCTGAAGCTGCACGCAGCCAGCCATGCTACACCTGGCCCTCGCCTACATATAACCCTGAAGCCGCGCACAGCCAGCCTTACTACACCTGGCTCCGGCTGCATTAACCCTGAATCTGTACACTGCCAGACTCAGTCCACTCCTCGCCCCACCCTAAATTTAACTCTGAACCCGCTTTAACCCTGAATCTGTGCACAACCAGCAGTCGAAACCTTCTACATATATCCACTGTGTCCACTGTAGAGTACACGCAACCATTATGTAGACCCAACTCTAGACAGCAAAAAACCAGGACCATTGTCCAGGAAGCAGACCCTGGGTGCCAGGCCCGGAGTGAGGGTGGGTTACCATTCATAGCGCAGACGTGGTGCCAGGCCCATAGAGAAGATGGGTTACCATTCATAGAACAGACGTGGTGCCAGGCCCAGAGCGCCCACAGCTGCACGGCGGGCTCCTCATCCGGCTCCAGCAGTGGGAAGAACGGAATAAACGACCTGCGTACAACACGCAGCCATGAATGCAGCCAGATATACAATCATGCACAAACCAACCAAAGCAGCCATGCATTCAGCCAGACATACAACCATGCACGCAATCAACACAAGCAGTCATACACGCAGCCAGACATACAGCCATGCACGCAGCCATGCAAGCAGCCAGACATACAGCCATGCATGCAACCAACACAAGCAGCCATGAATGCAGGCAGACATACCACCATGCACGCAGCCAACACAAGCAGCCATGCAAGCAGCCAGACATACAGCCATGCACGCAACCAACACAAGCACAAGCAGCCATGCAAGGAGCCAGACATACAGTTATGCACGCAACCAACACGAGCAGCCATGCAAGCAGCCAGACACACAGCCATCCACTCAGCAACACGTGCAGCTTTGTGCACGCGATACAGCAAAAGGGGACAATAAGGAATCACCAATTAAAACTAACACAATCCTTCTACACATCAATAACAATACTCGAGCTATGTCAGCATTGTGCTGTGTGCGACAAGGGTGTCAAATTTGTGCGACAAGGGTGTCAAATTTGTGCGACAAGGGTGTCAAATTTGTGCAACAAGGGTGTCAAATTTTGTTAATCACGATGTATACAATCTCTCACAGGGATACAACCAGTTGAAAGACAGTCAGAACGTGTGAAAATGCCCATACCTCTGAAAGCTTACACTAAACTCAACACAAGCCTGCAATGAACTCCCACACCTGTCATTTACTACACTCACAGTGACTGTGTATACTACACTCCAGTTTAATGTACTACATGGTAATTAATTATACCAGCAGTTGCCACACCTCTCAATTTTCACTTCGATCACTGAAAGTAATGGATGTTATACTGCCTCTGGATGTAACAGATGTTATACTGCCAAGCTTCAGATGAGTGTGGCACTGACCTGTAAGCGACCATCTCAGTCTCTGGTGACTTCCAGCCAAGCACCCTCTCGCGCTGCACACACATCACGCACACATGCAACTCATGTTTAACATTAACTCTGGTTTCTCTGGTTTAACATTAACTCTACTTTCAGTAAACGTTTAGCTAAAATGTTAACTATAATTTCAACGTAAAATGAAGTTAAATAGACATGCTTATATATATGCACTTAATCTCAAGAACAATTGATCAAAGCCTACAATATGAGCTATCATATAAATATTGATCAAATTTATTCAAAAATAGATTAAAATATTATATCCAACATCGAAAAGCAGCAATATGATACCGAATGATGATAACACCAAAAATCAATAACTAAGAAAAAAAATTTGCCATAAAACTAAATTTAAAGATAACATTAGATGAAATATTTAATATTAACATTAACTACCAACACACACACATATTATAATAAACAACATAACGTTCTACTAATCTACTACTACTCAAGCTACCAGATCTTGGATGGTGTCGCTGCGCGTCGGATTCTCCAGCGCCCAGCTGTCACGCCCCCCACTCAACAGGTGCGACAGAATGCCGGCAGCGAAGTAACTGATGTCCTGGTGACTAGACTGAAGGAGATCCCTGCACAACAACAGTCATTCAATCAACTTGGGCCTCATGCACAAAGTAACTGATGTCCTGGTGACTAGACTGAAGGAGATCCCTGCACAACAACAGTCGTTCAATCAACTTGGGCCTCATGCACAACGTAACTGATGTCCTGGTGACTAGACTGAAGGAGATCCCTGCACAACAACAGACATCCAACCAACCTGGGCCTCATTCACAAACATCACTTAGAAATATGCTAGTCTTAAGAAATTCATACGCAAATCTTAGGAAAGTGCTTGTTACCTGAACTCCGCACTGCCTGCAAACCTAACGAAGACGTCATTATAAAAATATCTGTCTTAAGAAACAAATTCAGAAATCTTAAATTTTTCATTAACTTTTTGCAACTGAACCTAATTTAATCAATTGCAAGCGACCGTTCGTAAACTCTACATTTTTTACACTTTAACTCTCGTTGGTACAAACGGCGTGACTGATGTTTGACACAGCGACAATATTGTTTGTAATCTAGCCATAGCGTGAGATCAGATTGTGAATCTATGCAAAGAAAAAATCAAGCTGAACCTGATTTTAATGATGACGCCTTCCTTGAGGAGATCTTTCCGCAGACTGGGCACCTCGGCCATGTTGTTCTACACAGATGAACGCAGACATAATTGGACAATAATACAAATAGTAAAAGCTACCAGATATATATCTGCACGCCTGATATCTTCAATATCATTGTTGAATACTTTGATAGAGAATCTTCAAACATCCGTAGATCCAAAAATTTAAATCAACTATTTACTTCTAGCATAAAAATGCTTCATAACCAATCAGTCAACTACAATGAAGTACTTTCGTCATAGCTTAATCTTCAATAATTTAATGATTAAGGCAAATAGTTGGGTTTAGCTATTATGATGGAGCGACTGCGGCCTATGGCACGATGACAATGATTGCAGATCATTGTAGCCAAGTAGCAGCATTAAGTTCGAACACTGCTGTTAAAGACAAGTGAGTGTAAGAATATTTAGGCCGCTAGGCTTATGGGGGGCACTAGCCATACTGGGGAAGCTTCGTGTGTGCTTAGACGAGCTTAGTGTGACAATAGACTGCATCGCTCTGCGCTTAAATCAAGCTGTGGCGACTCTTGAGGGGAGGGTACCGCGTGATCCTGAGGGGATTGCATTAAGCCTCGAGGACTTATCATGACAGTCGGGCTAAGCATGGAACTCTTTGGCTAAAACCTCGGCGATTTATTTGAACTTGTAGAGCTAATCTGACAGGGATTAGACTGAGCTCTAGCAGCTCAATGCAGTTTAAACCTATTTTGGGGCGATGGTATAAAAACGGGCGAGGCGCGGCGTCAAGAGGTCAGTCTCGTCAGTTTTAGCCAGTAGCGTCGCTACTCGCGTTGGTGTCTGTCCATGAGCGGCCCGGGAGGCCGGCGTGGCCTGGAGATAGGCCGAGGAGTAAAGGGAAGTCCGCGAGAGATGTGCGCCTCGGTAGGCCAGTAGGGCCTGGTCCATCAGGTGGACCGGAGAGAAAGTCGAAGAAGTGTAGTCTTAGAGGTACTAGAGTAGGAAATCTGTAACTAGAAGAAAGTAACCGCATTGGAGTAGATAGTTAAAGGCTAAGAGCTGAGTTCTATTGTCGCATAGTGTATGTAATAATTGTGTTGAATTGAACTGTTTCATCTAATTGAATTTGTGTGGATTGTTCGATAAGAATCCGCAGCTGGATTTGAATAGTAGTCTCTGACTTCGAATAGTAGTATTTAGATGTTCTCAAAATAAATAGAATATCCGCTATAGGCCAATAAGAGCGCAGTGATAATTTTCATTAGAGAATCCGATGTTAGATTCATAATCTTAGACGAAACTGTCGCTAAGGATTATAGTTAGCAAGACCCTGGCTATAGGCTATGAAAATCGTGCTAAATGAGCAGGCCTGAAGGAACAAAAGAGCTAATTAGGGTATCCGTGAACTGCTAGTTAAGACTTTTGACAAATGGGCGAAAAGGGCCGAAACAGCGCTAGCTATCTAGTAGATAGGCCTACAAAGAGTAGAAGAGTGACCAAGCTGTAGTAAGTGTAGGCGAATAACAGTTCATGTGGGCCGCGAAAGTCAGAACAGGACCGTCACACACTGTGGTTTAAGTGACGTCATCGAGTCATGGGTAAAGCGGCTAGAAACAAGGCCGCAGTTAGACGCCGTCAGCCCTCGATCGACGACGGCGCTCGGGTCTTCCCACCGCCCCTGCCATCATTCCAACTGAAATGACCGTCGAAGTTCTGCTGACTCGCTTCTTCAGTCCGGACTCTTGAGGCCCGAGAGTCGGCAGATTGTGTCCGGCGCACGAGCCCCTTGCGCCACCCCGTCGCGTGGGCCGGCCGGTCGCGATTTTTCGTACACGAGAAGGGTCAAGGACTAGCGTGGAGGGGTTAATGACTAGCAAGGAGGGTGACTGACCAGAAAGCCGAGCAGCTTGACCTCAATCTGCGCCCTCTGGTCGTCTGGCACGTGCTGAAACGTCTGCACACACGCAACTACAGAATTACACAATGAGAAATACAACCACCAACAGCGGATAAAATCATATACAAAAACTTGGCCTACAGCAATTAAGCTCAAGCAATCAATACATAGCTGGGTGCAATATAGAGTTATTCATAAAACGCTGCCATAGCAACGTCACAAACGTCTCGTGACCCTAACATCACAACTAATGTTGAATGTCAGCTAACAGAGCTGCACGAGCGCATACCGGACATTCGCAACTATTAGGGCCGGCTTCTCCAACACGGATTTAATGATGGTTCAGGATTTAACCCACCTTTTTCCACAGGCCAAATCCTGAACCACTATTAAATCCGTGTTGGAGAAACCAGCCCTTAGAATCACTGCTCTACATACAGCATACTGCAAGATGTACAAATAAAACGATACGCCTGCATATAATAAATTATCACAAAATCTTCGTAAATATGTGCTAATTTATCAACCAGCAATATTAGACTAGTATTAGACGTTAGTTAATGCGGTACACTTTCAAAGGAGCGTAGCACGGTGCCGATAACCCGTTTAGGCCCCTCGAGCCAAAACTGCTCGATTGCCGTAGTTCTACCAGCGGGGCCAGTACTGTGTGGCCAGCGTGGTCTATCGTAGAGTATCTGGCACAACACCGTCACTAGGCTGTGATGGTACTTAACACGCATTCTTGCGCGTCAAAGATTCATGTTCTATTCATTGCACTGTTACCGTGAAGCATTGAGAATCACAGACGCTTAATGAACAGACAACAATCATTGGTGGGCGAGAGCTTACCTCGTAGACGTTCATGAAGACCTCGAGACCCCCCTCGGACACAAACACCTCACAGGTCGCTGGGGCCTCGTCTAACAATCAGTGCCCTTACTCATGACGTAAACAACAATAACTTCACCAGTCTAATTTCAAATTTAAATAACTTTAATATCTAATACATGTATAAATGTATTTGACCATCTTGCAGCCAATCCAAGCCTATAATTGACTCAATCCAGCCCTAAGAGACTCAATCCAACTCTAGATGACTCAGTCCAGCTCTAGATGACTTAGTCCAGCTCTAGATGACATCAATCCAGCCGTGTGATACTTAATCCAACTCAAGATGACTCAATCCAGCCCTAGGATACTTAATCCAACTCAAGATGACTCAATCCAGCCCTAGGAGATGCAATTCGGCACTAAGTGACTCAATCCAGCCTAAAAAGACTCAATCCAGCCCCAGTGATCCAAAAGTGACCCATATGTATCTCAACTTGTTCTACTGTGACTACTGTGGGATAGTGAGTGGGCGGGTGCTGCTGAGGTTTCAGAGCGCAGAGTGGAGATGGATACCGCAGAAGTTTCAGAGCCTAGAGAGGGGATGGGTACCACTGAAGTTTCAGAGCATAGAGAGGGGGAGGGTACCACTGAGGTTCCAGAGCGCGGAGAGGGGGTGGGTATCACTGAGGTTCCAGAAAACAGAGAGGGGGTGGGTACCACTGAAGTTAAAAAGCACAGAGGGGGTGGTACCGCTGAGGTTCAAAGTGCAGAGAGCGGGTGGGTACTGCTGAGGTTTCAGAAAACAGAGAAGGGGTGGGATACCACTGAGGTTCAAGAAAACAGAGAGGGGATGACTACCACTGAGATTGAAAAGCGTGGCGGAGAGAAGGTGGGCACCGCACAGGTTCCAGAGCACTGACAGGGGTGGGTACCGCTGAAGTTTCAGAGCACAGAAGAAGTGGGTATTGCTGAGGTTCCAGAGCGCAGAGGGGGTGGGTACCACTGAGAGGGGGTAGATACCGCTGAGAGGGGGTGGGTACCACTGAGAGGGGTTGGATACAGCTGAGAGGGGGTGGGTACCGCTGAGGTTCCAGAGCGCAGAGAGGGTGAACTTGAGCGTGACGTCAGCCTGGATCTGCTCCACACGCTGACGCACGATCTTGAGCAGCTTGCGCATGTACTGGGGGTTGCCTCCGAGCAACGACGTCTGCTGGGTGGGGATCTGAGCAACACACGCAACACCGTGAGCAACATTGCAAACAACAAGGAAACACTGCAAGCAACACTGTGAGCAACAGAAAAGCGCGTTCGTGTATATAAGCAACAGAGACAACACAGGAAACGCGGTGAACAACACAGTGAGCAACACTACAAACAATAGAGGCAACACTGAGCAACACCGCAAACAATAAAGGGAACACTCAGCAACACTGTAAGAAACACCGCAAAAAATACAGCAACACTGTGAGCAACAGAGAAAAACACCGAGAAAGACGATGACACAAGAAACAGGCAACACTGCAAGCAACAAAAGCAACACTGCGAGCAACGAAGGCAACACTGTGAGCAACAAAAGCAACACTGCAAGCAACAAAGGCAACACTGCGAGCAACAAGGCCAACACCGCGAGCAAAACGGGCAGCACCACCAAGCAGCTGCTGAAGCATATACCATGCATAAAACTAGAGGCCACTTATTACAACCAACCTATGACTGCTATCACTTTAACGGTTGCCACCTATAGGCGTGGAGTGAGGGCGGGTGTCCATGGCTACAAATGGTCCATCCCTGCGTATGTAAGCAAGGAATGCAGCCACAAAGCGCGTGTGATAGTGTGCAGTGGACATCGAGAGAAAGCGTTGAGCACCTTGGCGGCGAGGATGCCGCAGATGGCGACAGAATGTGTTTAGTACCTTGGCGGCAAGGATGCCGCAGATAGGAAAGAAAGCATTTAGTACCTTGGCGGCAAGGATGCCGCAGATGGGAAAGAAAGCGTTTAGTACCTTGGCGGCAAGGATGCCGCAGATGGCAACAGAATGTGTTTCGTACCTTGGTGGCGAGGATGCCACAGATGGCGACAGAGTGTGTTTCGTACCTTGGCGGCAAGAATGCCGCAGATAGCGACAGAGAGTCGGTTCATCGACGACTCGTCAAACTCGCAGAGACTGTCGAGCACCAGCCGCGCACACCGGTACTTGTCAAAGTTCTGCGTGACACCAACATCAGCTAAGTCAGCCAGTTCACTACTAATGGTGAAATGGCAGATGCAACTGTGCGCACACTTTTATAACATATCTTAATTACACAAAAATAGCATTGATCATCATTATCGGTTTTTCCGTCCATATTCCGTGATTCATGCAAAAGTGCACGAATGGCTCCTTCAGGCCCCCTTAACATTCAGAAATAAGTTTTTTGGCTGAAAACACTTTCGTCGATGCCAACAATGCTTTCCCTCCAATTCTAGCGTTACATGTCATAAGATGACTCTCCTGGAAGGCACCAAAGATCTGTAAGAAAGAATAGAAATTGAAAATAAAAATACATATATGATACCGGGCCAAAACATGATGTTGTACGTCCATCGACGCATGCTGTAAAAACTAGCTAAAGTCAAATGAATCAAAATACATAAATTATTCAAACATATACTGTTTGAGACACACAGGGAAGCGCCCTGAGAGAGGACCACTGACCAGGTCCTGTAGGATCTTGTCGCTGCAGAGCAGCAGCAGGCAGTTCTTGTTCAGCTGTCAACCACACCAACACAACCCGCTCAATCGCACGCATCGAACTTGTGACAATTAAAAATTGACGAGAAGGTGCCACTTTAAAAACATACTCTAGTTTTCAGACTTCCTTTGAACTAATGATAATAATATCAGCGGATTGAAAGTCCATATCGACGTCAATTTAATAGCACTTAAATGTTGCAAGTGCAGAAAGTGGATTTGCAAAAAGCGTAGTGAAATCAAAGGTTGATTAAAGGAAGATCCGCTTTTCCAGTGCTCGGTGTGTATCAAGGGTGTAGACAACAGTGTTGTTATGACAGAGCAGGAAGTATGTGATGCTTGAGGAGGGGTGTAGCATGGAGCGTGTGAGTAGCTTCTGTTACCTGGGAGATATGATCGATTGCGAAGGGAGAGCAGAGGAGGCAGCAAGGGCTAGGGTGAGAAGTGCGTGGGCAAACTTTAACAAACTGGAACCTATCTTGACAGCAAGGGGTGTCTCATTGAATCGGAAAAAGAAACTACAATGTGCATTTGTGGAAAAGCGTGAGTACAGAAAGAAAAATCAAAGATCATATTGATGTCTGAAGACACCATCAGCTTCTCTCACAACATTATTTGAATACAGAGGCCTCAAGGCGTCGTTGCTCAGTTCTAACGCCAGGAGGCGTGCATGAATCCAAATACACTGGCTCTCGCAGCGACTCAACTCCCAGGATCTCATTCACAAAATATTCTCACGGTATTCTAAAGTTTCACACAAAATCGGACTTTTAATAGATAACCTAAACTTAGTTTGCCAAACGCCATGCAGTCGTCATCCTGTTTGCGTATGACACACCTAGATGCCGTTTCAAGGAAAAATCTTTGAATTTTTCCACGACTTCCTTAGGAAGTTCCAAACTAAAGCATAAAAGACACCTTCGTGAATGAGACCTGTGGAAGCGGTGCAGCTCTTGTCTACACGTGACTGAAGAGTAACTCGTCTACAGTTCACTCCGATCAGGCACTACAAGGATCCACCATACCTGTCCCACCCCTTCCTATCACCCATCATGCACCGCTACAGTCCTACCCTACCTATCACCCCTCCGCTGCAGTCCTACCCCCCATCACCCCCCCCACCCCCCCGCTGCAGTCCTATCCCCATCACCCTCCCCCGCCCCGCTGCCGTCCTTCCCCCCATCACCCCCCCTCCGCTACAGTCCTACACACCATCAC